>JAYJLV010048449.1:0-20677 GCA_036873485.1 Torymus texanus
GAGAGAGAGAGAGAGAGAGAGAGAGAGAGAGAGAGAGAGAGAGAGAGAGAGAGAGAGAGAGAGAGAGAGCGAGTGAGCGAGATGAGAAATTGGAGTAGTCGGAGTGGAAAAGAGGAGGGAAAACTGGAAGGGCTGCCTGCCTGACTGCCTGCCTGTTTCTCTGTCCTGCGCTCGAGAGGAGGAGGTAATGGCGCCTAAGGCACGAGTTGCGAATGTATGTGTATATGTCCGTGTAGAAGACGTAGGATATGCACGAGCTCTCTGTGTATATATACACATACATAAGCAAACGTTTCTCCGAGCACTACGGAGATATAGTGGACGTGTTAAGGGGCTTTCTATGTACCCAGCGCAAATTTCGTCTTTATTTGTTCGGGGTTAGAGATTCGTCGAGCCGCTGCCCTTGTCCGTCTATGAAATACTGCACAACCCTGAATTACGAGATAATTATTTTGGCGGCGAGTCGAACATGCTTCGCTGGCATCAAACGCGCTTTCGCGTAAAATCGATGCTTAAGAGTTTTCCCGTCGAACGTACCTATAGCGGCTCATTTACTTGCGATAAATTTTACTTTTAAAGGGCTCCGAATGCCGCGCACATCTGTTATATCGATTACCTTGATATTTACGGCGGGTGAATTTTCATTTTTATTTTAACGTGGTGCAGCGCTGTTAATGCGTGTAGATCCAAGGCCATTGATTAAAAGATCTTTACTCAATATCTATAAAATACAAGTCGTATACTCTTCACCGTAAGTAGATAAGTGCCGGGTATGCCGGGACGAGATTTTGCTCAAAATAATACTCGCCTTGCATATATAAAAGATATATCTATGCGAACAGACCTGTGCAATTTTTTATTCGAAAATCAATTTAAAGGCTGTACTTTAAGCTTTATAAAAACGCTTAATTCCGTTTATGTTTTTATACTCGTCGTAAAATCTATGTTTTTCACCATTTTGTTTTTTCGGTCGTTCACTCGGTTCTGTCAGGTAAGAAATGTATAGAAATGCTGTACTAATCATAGAAGTGAACGAACTTTGGACCGGTCTTTTTGAATTTTATATGGATTAAGACCTTTCTCGCTCGGTATAAGCTGAAAAATCTCTTCCACGTTTTTACACAATTTCTTGCAAAAATTACGTAATGGCTGAATATTTTTTATGAAACTCCTATAAGGAAGTTGTGCTACCAATTATAAAAACGATAGAAAGGTTTATAACACGAACAATTAAAAAAAAGACAAAACTTCAACCAAAGTAAACCTAATAAATCCATAAAAAAAAGATTTGAACGATTCTCCGAAAGAATCCATTATATACATGTACGAAACAAAAAGTTCTTCCACGACGACGCGGCACCGTTAAACGCACACGCGTGCGCGTGTATAAGAAAAAGTATCACGCGCTCCAGTCTGTTCGTGGCTCTCGAAAAAAATTCGGTACATGTATAAACAGCGCGGCGAGCCGAAAGTCAACTTGGCCACTCTCTCGTCCGCGCGCTCATGTATATATGTGTACAGTCTGTGTGTGTACGAAAGAGAAACCACTCGCGCTCTCTCGAAAGGCTCGCGGTCGCGCGCGCACGGAGGAAGGAAAAGTATCCGCTCGCCGGGCTCGCGTTCGCTCTCGGAGGATGCCTATAATCGGCAATGCGGACGACCGCGCCTCCACACTCTCTTTCTCTCTCTCTCTCTCTTACTCCCGCGAGCGCTTAATCATCCGGACGCGATTCGCATCGCGCGTGTCTTTCCTTTCGACGATTGCTGTCGGGCGCGTAAAAAAACGGGGGGAAGGATGCGCAGTGACCATAACGCGATCTGCCATTCTTTTCGTATTCTTCTTTTATAACCATGATGTGTATACTCTTTTGAATTTTTGCAAAATTACGCGCTGTATAGAGAGAGAGAGAGAGAGAGAGAGAGAGAGAGAGAGAGAGGAAAGAAGGGGAAGACGGAGAGAGAGGGGAAGGGAAGTGCGTCCTTAGAACTAGGACGTTGACGTTATGCAACAAGGCGAACGCGCCAGCGATGCGCTCGAGGCCCGTAAAACGGACGTAAAGCGAATTATGAGAGAACTGTAACTTTGCGATCATTGCGCCTTTTTTTCCTAGCTCGTTTTATGCGAAGACGAGGTTGAGAGGTACTGTAGCGAATCGTAAACACATTTTTCAACTGTATATATATCAGAATCGTTATTATTTCCATCTTATAGGCCAGAAGGCTATATTTAAAATCCACATAATAAAATAACTTGCATTATTGTAGAATGTACAGCATTGAACGCTTACCATTGGTATTTCAAATATTTAGTTTTCTAACTTATCAAAATACGACAGATTGGATAGCAACGGGTTTATCGTAAATTCTACAAAATCACCATATCCAATCAATATAGCCGGAGCTTTAATGGCCTTCAGAAGCCGTAAATACGTCGTAAAATTTATGTAATTCGCCAAAAAGTACACAACAACGAATATCCCTCTTGAAATTACGCGCTCGTGCGTATATATACTACTCTTATGAAACTGGCATTACGAGCCATCTCGAGCGGCCGATCGGAATCGCAATCGGCAAATAGTCGAGGGACGAATCGGGCTACAGCTGCATGCGTGCATATATATATATATATATATATATATGCGTTCTTCCCCCTCGCCTATCATGTACGTATATATGTAGGGATGCGCTTGCGCGCAACTGTTGCTTTTTTCTCCTACTGTCCGATGAAATTCTTCTCTCTCTCTCTCTCTCTCTCTTACTGCGAGGCTAATACCCGGGAGAGCAAGCGCGCACGAGTGTAAGCACATGTTTACGGCGCGCGCGGCTAATGAAAACTTGGCGAGCGCGCGAGGGACATTTTTGTGCGATTCGTAGCAGGAAACGGCGTAGGTAGGCTCTTATTAAAGCGCGATTCGCATAAGCCTCGGGAGGAGGGACGCGTTATCGCGGCCATCTGCAAGGCGCGCGCGCGCCGGTGAGAGAATTTTTCAGAACTGTTGGAACTCTTTTATATACGTGAACATGGAGATTTTTGAGAGTCAAGGCGTGTGTGGATATTTTTACTTTATCTTTCTTGGGAATAAGGTATTTCTCGCTAATTATAAGTGTATGCACGTGCAAACGTATACATATACATAGAAATATTTATAATATTTCTTGCCAATGCGTATCTAAAGAGTTACACGTCAAACCACTTAAAATCAACAGACTCAACATTTCTAGCTATTACCGCGTCAAAGTAGCATTATACTTCGAAGAGTAATGTATTCAAATATAATTATTTTTAATTAAGAAGCCAGTATATATACAAAGCAAATAAAACGTTTAAAATACAGCCTTTCCCGTATACATAAAAGCCATAACCAAATTGCTCGAAGAAAGCGAGTCATACCTGCAATTAAGCGCGGAAAAACTTTCAATCTTAGACTTTCAAAAAGCTTAACGACATGTATAAAGGTGCGATCAAAGTGTATCAAAGGAAAAACGAACGAAACGTACATACATAGCGAACTTTCAAAGGATTACGCAACAACGCAGCGCATATACATACATTGGCATCTATACTAAAAATCGCCCTCTTTCCCGCGCGTATTTTCCATTCCCATAGCTGCAGAGCCTATATATAATAATAATCGCGTCCTTTGGCGATCCACACCGCGACCATCGTTACGTGCCAATTGCTATAGCAGCCGGCCGAAGATGTTTACGCGCGATAGTACATATACAGCATAGAACAGGGCGCTGCATCGCGTGCTACGATGACGGCGTGCGCGCGGCGTTACCGCCGACTGACCTCAAAGCTCATCGTTACGCTCCGGATCGTCGGGAATTCATCCTCGGCCGAAGGACGCCCCGCCAGTTTGTGCGAAAAGCGCGAGCGCGTTCTTGCTGTTGCGGAATATACATAGGGTATGTATATATACATAGTGCCGCGAAAATCGCGAGGCGAGGCGACCGAGGCGACTTATGGATACACACAGGCAAAGCAAGAGACGGGGGAGAGAGAAAGAAAGAGCGAGAGTTTAAAAGCCGCCAACGCCGTCGCGGTCGCCGGCGAAGCAAGCGGTCGGTTGTTGCTTGTCCGCGATGTGGATCGTTTCGGTGAAAGGATTGACTCATTCAGAGTTAAGAAAGTTTCACGCAACTTTTGTTTTTCTCCGCTGGTATGACGAGGCTGAAATTGCATTTGCAAAATGGATTCGCTTGTATAAATCTGTCGGGATTTTTCTACGGGCGCCTAGTATTCATAATGGGTGAAACTTTGTAGCGTGACAATAAATACTAAATTATCACAGATGCAGGTACAATTATTTATAAAGATATTTTTTAGAACATTCTTCCCGATACTGTACTGTAAAAACTATGCATAAACTATCATCTATCATTATGGGAGTTAAAATAATCCTAAAATTACCGCGCACTATTAATTATGCATTGAATTTCAATACATTATTTAAATGCACGATACCCTAACAGCTGTTAATAACGCGAGGCGGCCGCGCCATATGCACGCGTGCGCGGCTTTTTCCAACCAAACAAACAGGTCTTGCGTATATTCTAAAGCACGCGCAATCTTTTCCATCTCCCTTCAATACAAAACTATCTCCTCAAGGATCTAAATTTAGAACAAGCAAAACTATTCCCGTAGTAGTTGCAGTTTTCCGGTGGCACAGGCGGGGAGCCGACGCGTCGAGCTGTAATGCTAAATAAAGGCAAAAGGTGTGTGTGTATATATGTATATATATATATATACACACACAGGCGCGTGAACGATACCACACGCGTACAGTGTATCCCTCGAGATAGCACACAGCTGCCGTTGAATTTCTCCTTCGCGCTTCTTTTGCCACCGTTGCAAGACAGAGGGACGCGCAGGAGCTCGGCCTGTTGTTGTTGCGCATTACCATACAATGCGATCGAACGCAGGCACGCGCGTACGGCGAAAGCGAATTAAATGCTTCATATACGCACTCTGCGCTGCCGTGATGATCTCTCTGGGTCCCTGAATGGAGTCGTAAAAAATTTCACGAATACCCGTCAATTTAATCGACGCTCTATGTGTGTACGGACTACTGTGCACATCAACCGTGCGTTAAATCATTACCATACCGGTTACTTCGTTTTTTGTCCGCGAGAAGTTTCGCCTTTTAATTGCGACTTGGTAAGAAGGATTGTTTAATAATGAGAAAATGATAGAGGAAGGTAATTGTAATTGTAGTATGAAAATTGGAAAGTGTAAATGCCGCTCGCTCGCGAGCTCGCGAGGTGCGGATAAAGATAAAGCGCTTACGCACACTGCATCACAGAACGCACGCGTGCGCGTTAGCTCGCATACACGCGAGAACCCGAGCATTTATGAAAGAAGAATGACTCTTTTCCCCTGGAAAATGAATGCATAATAATGAGCAGTTGTCGGAAGGATTCATATATATTTCGCATGTTGCTTTATCTCGCGCGGCCGTAGCCGTATACATATACTCCCTTGTCTTGTAAATACGTCAATTAAAAGTGCCCCGCTTATTTTTTTTTTATTCTCTTTTCTCAGATTCGCGTTATAATTTATAAGCAATTAGCCGCTTGCTGGGATTCATAAACCTTATAAGCAAGCTACGCGCAGTATAAGTTTTAGCAAATTGGATTTATCCGGTAATCGCACGTAGAAATTTATATCCAATCAATCAGAGATTATAGATGTACACTGTACAGTTATAAATACTTTATCATGGCGAATAAAGACATATTAATTTATCACGGGAGAATCATAACTCTTCGTGATTCTTTTAGATTCACTGCGGATATAATAAGTGTTTTTGAGAATTTAATCTGTACGGTACATCGTGAAAAATGCTCTGGGAAAACAATTGAAAACAACTATTGCTGTGTTGCAGATTTAGTATTCTCGTTTGCAGCGTAAAAGTGAAAGAAATAACCAGTTCCACCGTGCAAATCCAAGTCGCACAACTGATTGAATTTTAGATGTTTATAATTGACTCGTTGCTGTCGCGGATCAATGATGGGAAAATAGACTGTCCAGGCATAGAACGAAGTGTGGAAAGAATACTCCTATATAATTGTTTTGCTCCTTTTTTAGAGAACTTTGTTTTGAACAATCTACATGAAAATAACAATCCAATGGTAAAAATAAGATAAAATTAGACACAATGAATAAGTGTAAAAATAGAAAAATAAGTACAGCAAAAATACAATGTAGTTCAAATCACAAATGAAATTTTCAAAGTCACGTCAAAATCCGCTCGTATATACTTGTATCTACATCATTACAGCTTATGAAAACCTTGTATAACAATTGATAATAAAGGCAAACGGATTAATTGCCTTTCATTCACCAAGTTTTCAAACAAACGTATGTACACACAACGCTCGAATGTTTCTTGTCCCTGATACTTGCGGTGATCGTAAATTCCCCTACTATTTTTAATGACTCGAGTTTACTGCGCGACAATCCGCCCCGGCCATTTGTGTTTTGAACACCCGTCGAACGGGATTGCATCACGGATTACTTTTAATTGCCCTATTGAACGATCACTTCACACAATGCACTTCATTAGGTATTTGTTACATATTAAAATTTATAATTTCTATAATTGTATGGTCGGGGAAAATAGGGATAAAATGTACTACAATAATTTTTACAGACAAAAAGTCAACATATAGTAGGAGATTTGTATAAAGCCTATATATATATATATATATATATATATATAGTAGTAAGAGTTTTTTATGACTCTGTGGTTATTTTATAGTATAAAATAACAGTTTAATAAAAAATTTTAACGCTAAAAAAATATTGTTTTATTTCCTAACTCATTTGCAACTACGCATCTTCGCATTATTAAAACGGGGCCATAACTTCACCTACGGTAAACTACATAAAAAATTTTCTTCATTTTACAAACAACGCAATTACCGGATTCCGATAAAATATTCTTTTACTATTTTGTCGCAGCCGGTCTGGTTACGATATTTCGAGAGACTTGAACGCGTGTATACGATGCGCAGCGTTGTCCGCTATTTCGCAACCTCGTAAAACTTCCGCTCAAGTTCATTTTCCCTGGCCACTATGCACGGCCACATATGAAACTTTATAGAGCCATTGAAAATGCAAAGTCAACGCATCCTCGAGCCGGGTAATCATACCCCATGTGAGCGGGAAAATCAGCTTGCTTTTAGCCACACGCACGAGTTCTGTCCATTATTACGCGCACGGAAAACGGGAGTAACCACCTCACACGTCGAGAGCGGTATATTATACAGGCGTACATATAGGCGAATACCGTGAGATTATATAAGTACCTAACGCATACAGCGGCGTGAAGGGTGCATATGATGCAAAGAGGGGAAAAGACGATCGGCGTGAAATTAGCATGTCCATCAGGAAGGAGGAAGGAGAATCGTCGTCGCGTGTGTATACATATATATATATATATAACCGCGTGCCCTGAACGACGGCATCGTCGTGCCATTAGCATATGTAGGTATATACCTTCGAGTCGAGGAAACGCATTTCCACGTGAGAGAAAGAGAAAGAGAGAGAGAGAGAGAGAGAGAGAGACTCCGCTAGGGGGCAATTAAGTGTCAAGGACTACTGTGTTATGGTAATCAATTATGCGCAGCTACGTATCCTGCGGATACAGCTGATACAGCGCGAGCTATACTCGCTATATAGTATATATCTCCGTTGCTGCTGCTGCTGCGCTTCTGCTCTTTCTCTTTCTTCACGATGTTGCTCCCGTGGAAATTATTACGAGATACGCGCGGTGGGTGCCTCGCGCACGCGCGCGTTACATCAATCTTGCGATTATAAGAAGGAGCCTCTCGCGGGAGAGAGAGACTTTTCATTATGCGTCGTTAATCGCGAGTATATACGGGCTGTGCCGGCAGCGGCCGCCAAGTAATCAGTCGCCGCGAAGTTGTGTTGTAGGCGCGTCGCTGGTGTAAAAATTTCCTTACAGCGCGCGTACTCGCCGCGTGTTTCCTTTGACGAGGCGCGCGGGCTTCGCATCGCGGTTCTTCGGTTTCAACTTTGTAACGTTGTTTTTCAGTCATTATGGTTGGTTTTTTTTTATTGTTATTTGCTTCAGAGTTAGAGATGGTTATTGAAACTTATTTCTGTACTTCCCGTTTGATTTATACTCTCTAAATCTAGAGGATGTTTAAGATAGTGGAATTTATTAAATTATTTTTATTCTTATTAAAATCGATATTTTATTTGTGTGAAAATCATATTTTGTAACTTCGGCGAACAATGTTGTTGAAATGTTAAAAAAAAATATACGACGCAAAGAATTAAATTACGTTAAAAATCCGACTTTTTATTCTCATTGTACGAGTTGGTCATTCAATTAGTTTTTGCGTAGAATAGTTAATAATAGTTCCCACAGAGTGAATTATGTCACAAAACCACTGACTGGTTACGCAGTGGACTTTCCTTCGTCCACTTTGTTTTTCAAGTGAGTACTGAGGACATTGATAAACATTACCTCAACCGATCGTTTGTTAATATTCCAATCGATTCGTGTGCCATATGTCATCGTACGCTTTTACGATGCAAATGAAAATTAATAATGTACGGTTCATTTGTCTTAACGGTTTTTCGAATAATTATTTTCCGAGAATCGTAATTATAGATACAGAAGCTAATTAAGGTCAGTTAGTGCGTAAAATATAAGCAAGATTTTTAAAATAGCTTGTAATTTAGATATATATATAACATTGATAGTTTAGAGTATACAAGAGCAATTATTTTGAGTAAACAAAATAATATATTTTCACATAGTTATTTCAACTATGTCTTCGTAGAAAACTTGTTAATATATAAGATAATTGATCTCGTGCAATAATTTATGGGTAATTTATAGGAAACGTTAAATTGCAAGATTTTCAATTGTTTAACGATTATGTATATTACGTTCTTATAAAGCGCTTAACGAGCGAGCACAAATCACTATTAAGTGTTTACAAAAAAAGCATCACCACCACCACCTATACCTCGTCCCTGGTAACTTAAAACTTGGCCTTTACGACAAGCAAGAGCAAAAGAAGTATATATGCACATATATACATACACACCGGCGATTTAGACACGGAGTGGTGAAACACGTGCCGCTCAAGTACCTTCGGGCGGAGATCGTTTAGGCTAATAAAGTATCAAATTTTCATGCTCGTCCGCAGCAGGCCGATGCTCGTCTGTATTATATTATATACATCGCTGCATATACACGAGCGCTGCCCTTGCCGCGGCGGATATAAAAGAGCGAGCCACTCGAAAAGGCTACGAGCAAAAAGCAAACGAGAAAAAGTCAAGTGAACGAGAGAGAGAGAGAGAGAGAGATGATAAAGTCGAGAATCGGTCGGCCGTGTATAATGCACGCCCCGGCACTTTATACGATCTTCATTTGAAATTCATTCAAGTATATTTACGGCCACTCTCGGTTTTACCCTTTTCATATCTCGCGCCAGCGCGTTTGTGTGTGCGCACCTCTTGCAAGCACTTACAAAATAACGTTTACCGTTTTTGAATAAATATAATTACAGGAATCGCACCGTATGGTGGCACGCGCGCTTTTGCACACATACGTTGCTACCAACTGCGCAATTTCGAATTTACTGTTAACGAGTATTTAAATGCTGTTGATTTTTCCGTGAATCGACGCACGCACGTATATATATGTAGAAGGTGAGGAAGAAGCCCTTGAATTTTAAAAGTCAGGCGTTGTAACGATCATCATTCCGCGACGAAGAGTGCACGATGCGCGCAAACGCAACTCGAGCATGCGCGTGCGCGCGCGTCCTGTTATTGTGCGCGTATAACGGTGCTTTTAATTACGACGCTGCGCTACGATTTTATGATTAGAGAAAGAAATTGCTCGCATTGCACGGATGCGCGTGCGTGTGTGTGTGCTCGCGAGAAAAAACGCGATTACTTTTTTAACGAGATCGCGTGGATTCGCCGTGGGTAATTTTTCGAAACGCGCGCACATTTTTTTTATCGGTTCGTCTGAAACAATGGAGATTCTTCATTAAAATGGTAAACTGTACTATATAAATAATGCGCATTTTGCGTTGTGTAATTGTCGTACTCAAAAGATTATAAATATTTAAAAACCGCCGTTTTGCAATACTCCAAATACCTGCTTTTCGTTATTTTTTTTCTATTAAATTCCGCATGTAGGAACTAGTAAAACAACTTCGTACAGCGCTATTTATGTAACAGTTTTACATAAACAAACACCCACTCGCAGGTAATGAAAGGCATACGTTAATTAAAATCAACTAGAGATTTAACCTTATGTCAACAAAATTTCCTCGAACCAATCGACCATCTCTCGAAACCGCACGATTTATCTTCTAGAGAAATAAAACACTCTGTCTTCTATTCGAAATAAAAATTCCGAGCTCTACAGTACACACACGAGAGGAAAAAAAACAGAAGAACGATGCGCTCACCGCTTGTACTATCTGTAACTTTTATTCCAGCTCGCGCGCAAGAAAGCCATACCCGCGCGCTTATCTGTGTGTTATGTGTCGCGCGCGACTAGAGGCCCCCGCAAGGTGAGGCTGGTACTCACACAAGGCAATCGGTAATACGAGTAAATGGATATACGGTTATTACGCGGCTCAGCGACACGGTAACGGCCAGCAAAATTCACGCTTGTCAGCGGTATATACGCGTACACGCAACGATATAAAGCGCAAACTCGCAATGCATATAGATATATATATATACACGTCCAACGAAGGGAAACGGAAATTCTCTTCTAGCGTTGCTCGCTGCGCACGCGGAGACACATCGCTCGCTAGCTATTAATTATATCAAGGATAGATAGCCATCGCGGGCGAGAAGAAAGGATGATGCTGCATGTCTGTGTGTGTGTCTCTGTGTGTGTGTGTGTGTGTGTGTGTGTGTGTACGAAGGGATGCCGCTCGTTATTTATGAGCTCGATTCGACCAGTGCTTTTTTTTCGCTATACACGCTATTTTGCAGCGGCGGGAGGGAAAGTTGAGTTATGGAGGCTCGTCGCACGCTCGTTCGAGGATACCTTTTTTTTTAACGACGCATGCGCTTTGTGGCGATCGCGAGGGTGTAATAAAAAGAAAAAATATATAAGATGACGCTCGCGAGGCAATTAGAAGCGTCGCGTCTTGTGGGAGAGAGGGAGGCGAAGGTCGGGCGATAAATTTCTTCCGCCGACTGCGTATAATGCGCGTACAAGTCGGCGCGGGATAAATCATTCGGGAGCAATAATAAACACCTACTAATTGCTATTACGATTATGCGGTACCGTTATTTGAATAGTGTTTCTCGCCTATCTTAACGTGTATCGGAGTATTATCTGCCGAGTTGCATTGAGGTACATCAGCCGCGCATGGTATATAGCGTCCCTGGCAAATCATTTTCACGAAGAAATTTATGGTTCGCTTCGCGCGACTGATGCTCTCGCACACTCTGTCCTTTGTTAAGTGAAAAATCACTGCGGAATCTGCTTATTACGAAAACAATCAAGCCGCATTAAAATTAAAACAAAGTTAATGATATAGCATGCGGGTATACAACTAACGATTATCTTGCTACATTTTTATGCTTTTAATGTCAGTAATTTCTATAATATTCGAACTACATCGGAGCGCCTTACTATATACGCTCATAAGTATATACACGACGATCCACTGTACGCGTTCGATGTATAAGTAAACCTTCTGCAAGCCCCTTGCGTTCCAAAAAAAAAAACACGAA
Organism: Torymus texanus; assembly: GCA_036873485.1. NCBI lineage: Eukaryota > Metazoa > Arthropoda > Insecta > Hymenoptera > Torymidae > Torymus > Torymus texanus. Next base: position 11,756 of record JAYJLV010048449.1, read on the forward strand.
ACTTTAAAAACCGCGACTTCTAATAACAGCTTGCACACGAAAGCATGCCATAATAAATATTCATACGCGCAACCGCGAGCACGACAATCCGGACCCTTATATATCATAATGCTCGTGCGCAGGCGCATCTGCAAGCTCCGCGTGCGCGCGCGCGCGACTCGAAGCGCGCTTTATAATGCGAACAAGTCCGCGCGGAGGGGAATTACAATCAATTAGCCCTTCGGATACCGCAGCGCGTGTGCGCACCGGATCGCAAAACGAGCATCGCGATGGAGAGGAGACCCCAAAGCATACGTGGCGGTATAAGGGAGACAGAGGAAAGGGACGTGTACACACGCGGCGTAATTGAAAACTACAAGCTATGACTTGATTGCATCCTCGGCTTATTCGCGAGGCCGTAATTCATGTCACTCTCGTCCCTGTGCGGCTGTGTATATATATGTACATACGCGCCACCGCAAGGGAACCAAGCCAAATGTATAATCAGCTGATGATAATCAGCTGACAAGCCCTTACGCAAAAACAAAGAGAGCGTGCGTCGCGGCGGAAGGGGGAGAGGAAAAGGCAAGCTAGAAAAGCTCGCCCACGGCGAAGCAGCCGATAAATCAGCTGCGGAGCAAGCTCTGCTGCAGCAACAGCAGCCCACGCGCTGAATTCTAGGATTGCGTTGTGTATATCTATATGCGCAGCATTGTGTCCGCGAAACTCTCGCTTACGTGTGCGCCGTGACCTCGCGGACTGCAGCCGGCGAAAGGGTCCCTGCCCCCTCCTCTCTCTCTCTCCCCCGCGCTGAGTGTCCGTTTTTCCAGTCCGCTAGAGGGCGTTTCCCCACGGGGAGCGAAGGTGCGAAAACGCCGCTCGAGAGAGTTGCATGGAGGCTGTATATGTATATCGATATATCGCCTTTCTGCGGCGGGGCCAGCGATTCAATGTCTGCGTTTATATAGCTGCTTGTGTCTGTTCGATATATACGTGAGCGCGAGCGCGCGACCAGTGGATTTTTTTCGCCAGGGAAAGGATACGAGTGCAAACGGCGAGCTGCGTTCGAACGGAGTTATGATATCGTGCTTGGCGTTCACTACGCGGCTTTTAAATTTGCTTATAGGCACACGTTGTGGCGAATTTATTTAGTGCCGTTGTATTTCTGGGATTTATCTCGGCTATTTGTGAATGGACGGGTAAAGGTGCACATTACGGTTGATGGTTAATTTAATTAAGCAGCATGCGCGGTATATATTCTTTATCCGCATGAAAAAATATGGTAAAGACATTCGGGCTTGAAGTTTATATTAATATTGCAATTAAAAGTTGATTTCTCGGTGGATAAAGGCACTCGGCAATGCGTGTAATAATTAATCTACGTAATTGTTGACTTTACACAGAGGATTGTACGTGTGTGTGTATATAATCTGTACATTTTAGCGCGCATAAAACTGAAATAATAAATCGTATGCCTTAAAGTTATTAAAATTTGTGACTATTTAAGATAATAGCATGTTTTTAATTCAGTTTGTGTTACAGGAAAATTTATTCTCTCAAACTATAACTACCTCGGATGATGATAAATGCTAATTATATGCGTAATTTTTGTAATTGAATTGCGCGTACTATTATTGATATAAACCTGAGCTTTTTTTATACCAAAAACTTTTTACATATATATATATATATATATATATCAAAAATAGTCCGCTTAGTAATCGTCTAAATTTTACAAGTATGCAAGTTAAGCTACTAAAAGTATTCAAGCGTATAATGTTCTTGTCATGACTATACTTTTCCATTCATGCTTCATTTACATTTCAACTTTGTTTCTAGCGAATTGCTGGAGCCAGTGCTGCAGAAACACGAGAAGATTACGATACTTTTTCACTCACCTGAAAAAACTTGGTTAAAAAAAAACAAACCTAATGCATATATAGGATTCCCAACTCTTTTTACGCACCACACGCGCAAGCTAAACGTTTCTCATTCTAATTATGTAAAACCATAAAGCGGCCTGAAAACCGTTTTCTAAAATTAACTCGCATCAACCGTACTCTCGCTCGCACTCTCGCGCCGGCGCGCGCGTGATCCAAAGTTATACATTAAACGAAGACCTTAACCTTATCGACGCAGGAATACCGGTTTGCGCTATTTTTAGAGCATGGTGTGCGCGAACGCGAGAGCGCGCGTATATATACACGAGAGCGCGTCTTTCTCTCGGCGTGTCGACGACGACGGCGGTAGCAGCCGCAGAGAAAAGCCCCGGCGTGTCCCTAAAGATAACGAGACGCTAAAATACGCGTAAGCGAAGCTAACCCACAATGGAACAAAGAATCAATAATGCAACGAAATATAATAATACAAAAAAAAGAAGAAAAACGAAAGGACACCCGCACGCTCGCGGTCGAGCGAGCGGCAGAACGTAAACATCCATTATTTATCGCGACAAGGCGCAACAATCGGCCCTGTACACGCTTGCGTTGCACGTATGTGTATGTGTATGTGTGTAGAACAGAGGCACAACGACCTTCCCCCTGCTCGAAGAAAAGCGAAAACAGTTTCATCCTCCGCGACTGCTACTATCTCTCTTCGTGTACTGGCTCAGCAGCAGAGAGACACACAAAGAAGACGATCTTGCTCGCGCGCCGTTTCCTTCGGCGTATATAACTCCTCTCCGCGCGCCGCGGCCCGGTTCTCGCTCTTGTGCGTGCGCTTCTCTTGGCTCCCGTATAAAGGCTGGCTCTGGCGATTTTCGCGCAGCTTGTGGAAAATCGAGTTTCCAGTCGTCGGCGGCGGGTTGTTTCGTCACGGTAAAAAAAAAAAAAAAAAGAGGCGGGATACGCGCAATTACCGCCTGAGTATATATACGTAGCAAGGCTGCGCGCACATGCGCTTCGATGCTGCAATCGATGCGTATCTATATACTCAACGGCAGACCACCGCGTATGTATATATACACACCTGCGCGTATGTGCTGGGAAAAGAATGGTGAATCTATTTGTAATTTTGCGCAATGTATGCGCAAACTGATTGCGGATTTGGCGATTAGTCCGTTCGCGCGTTGATTGACGAGTAGCCTCGAAAGAAGTGTGTAGGAAGAACAAAGGGAATATATAGTAGTTGCAGGAATTAAATCGCTTTTTAAATGTCTCTGTTACTCTTTGTTGGCTTTGTGATTTTAGAGGTTTGTGCTGCTAGGAGAAATTTGGGAAGGATTTGTAATAACATGTGCGCGAGTTTTTCTGGTTTTTAGCTGCCTAATTTTCTTGCTCAAATTACATCATGCGCAGGCTATGTTTTGATAACAGTACGGTCTGGTAAATTTAGAGGCTTAATTACGAGAGAAATTCGTACACAGCCCATTCATTAATATGCATTATAGGCATTATGACTTTAGAAACTGATTAAATTAAACAAAAACAACAATATTTTTGATTTTGTAACTTTAAACTGAAAACAAAACGTAGTAATTTTTAGCACCTACGAAAATGTCAGTATCTATCACATCCACTCAATTGTTTTCACCATATAACGATCTGGGTTCAATACATCCCGGTTTTCGACAATTAAGCAATTACATTTAACAACCCCGGCGAAATCCTCAGTCAATCATAATTTGCAAGGATACATTTACAGCCTCATAAGAATGATAAGAAGCAGTTAGCCACTGTCCATAAAACATTGCAAATGAAGCCATTTCTCTCGAAATCAAGGAAAAACTGGTCGATTCGCAAAACGAGTTATCAGTTCGTTCGCACATTGCCCGCGCGCCGCGGATGCACGCACAATGCCGCGAGTGCGTATATAAACGGCTCGTCAAACGGCGGTTTCGCTTGTTTTTCCCTCCGCGCGCGAACGTAACGGTGGCGGAGTCCGTTCTTTTAAAGGAGCGAGCGCTCGCGAACGATAATACGGTGCTATACGCAGCGAATCGCCGCACGGAGAGAAAAGCCTGTCATTTTCTCCATTCACATTGTGTAATTCCGCGTCATTACGCGGACCGTATATGAAAAAATAAATGCTTTTTTTGAGCTGGGCGGTGGTCTATTTAATTTCACGAGAAATCGCTTTATCGCGTTGATGGTTCTTGCGCTGTGCTACTACGACTTCCCTAATTAAATTCTCCCGCTCACCCTATCCAACTTGGCAAGAACGATCTGGTCATTAAAGCGCTTTTGCAGTCGTCAAACGAAATCACATTCACGTATTCTCCAAAGTGCGTCATATAAATGTATAGCTGTGTACATATCTTGTATTTAACATTTGAATGCGGCTGAGCAAATGTACTACCTTCCGGTGTCTGTACGTACTATGTATATTAAAATCATTCTGCCATTCAAATCTTTCTTAGGCCTTTGACTCTATAATGCATATATTGCTCTTACTTTCATTAGAACTTTATGTTTCACTAATATTTCAATCGATTCGCTTATATAACCACAGCTATTATTAAACAACGTAATTTTGGTTTTTATTGTTTAAGAAATTTTTCGTAGAAAAATTTAATAAAATATTTTTTGGGAAATGCTTCATCCTAACACAGCGAACTAGGAATTTAATTAGTGTCCAACTATCTTCTATAACTCACACGGTACAACATATACTGAATACATTTTAATAAATTTGGTTATAATTAAAAAGAGACTTCGTGGTGGCTATATTACTCATCATATAACTGATTTCCAAATAGAATTCAACTTATAAAAAGAAAAAAAAAATAACAACTAGAAACGATTACAATACGCTGCTGTTAACCTCAATTCCACAGCTTATATTCCGACTGTAACGTAACTCAAAATGCGAGCTAAAACGATAATAATGCAAATTGAACCCACGGACAATTCGAAAGAAAAAAAAATCCGCTAGCCATAACGTACTATAACGTCGAGCGGAGCTACACATGCTCAGCCGGGAGGTGTAAATCACGGGACACACTAATGTCACGAGGATCAACGCTGCGACCGTCCGAAAAAAAGCAGACAAGAGAGAGAGAGTGAGAGTCGAAAGACTTTCCGCAAGTAGGTAGAGGTATACTGGAAACAATTTCCAAACGTTTATCTCCCGTCGAGCCGAGCCGAACCGCAGCCTAGTAGCCTTCGCGGGCGCGCGCATCACCCTCACACCTCAACGCGCGTTCTTGAATAATCCTCTCGACGTTCGAACTGCTCACTCACTTTTTTGTTCTCCCCTCCCTTTCATTCTCGCCTATTCGGCTACACAGTCGCGTGCAGTCACGATCCATTGGACCTCATCACTCGCTACGCTATATACAGTCCTCAAGGTGTACAAGAGAGACACCCCCAAGAGAGAAAAAGAGAGGGGAGAAGAGTCCCCTCGTGTCCTCTTTTTCGGTTACACGCCGATTATCATCGTCTCCCATCACCTCTCGCCCCCGATGGTTCGTATGAAGGGACAGTATAAGAAAGAGAGGGAGAAGGACGTATAATACACGTGCGCACGCGCTCGCGCTATATATGCACTTTGCCTTCTTTTCACTTTCTGGAGTAAAAGTTGTTAGCCTCTCTTTTGCCCGCCACCGCGCCACAACGAAGTCACGTATATGCTTCGTAGGCGAGCGCTCGCTTGCGTTCGTCCTCCTTTTATATTTCTTTTTTTTTGTCCATTTAATCTCGCCCAATCTCTCGGGGCCGGTGCTGCTTATTTTTTTTTCGGCTCGTTCGTCGCCGTATCGCCGCCTCCTTTCACACTGCGCTCGTGTAACCTTGCGAAATTGAATTTTTACCGCGCACGCCCGTACGGAGCCGCAGTGTATTATAGCGCTGCGGGTAGGTTTTGCGAGCGAGTGTAATCGAAAAAAGTGCGTTATTACGTAATTCCGATTGATCTCAACAATATCAATGCTACTTTATTTTACACTTTCTTTTGTGTCAGTTATAATGTTGTATCTATGTATAGAGTCTAGGATAGATATGGTCTTTAGAAGTTTCAAATATAAATTAATTTTTAATGATAGCGATAGATTCAGAATCTTTTTACCTACTAATAGTTTGAAGTTGTTATTGCCGTATAATAAGATCTTTGACTTTGAAATGCCAAATTAAGTGAATTTAAAATAAGCACTGACATCATTCGAGCTGGGTATCATTTCTAGTGCACTGTATAATTATTATGTTCTCTCATTTCTTTGGAATGATTGTATGCAACAATGTACATAAATTATTTATTAAACTTACATCTATGAAATAAGCATAAGTAATGAATTTGATAACGCTCAGAATGGCTATTCAAATTGTTTACGCATTCCTATTCAAAAGTTGGGTAATTCCAACTCGACTAAAAATTGACATTTTCAAAACTGGTTTCAACATTTTGTGTCGTCCAGCAGTGCACAAGGCAAACTTAAAATGCTAAACGTACACGTACATCCGTGTAAGCATATGTATATACGAATTTAATCATGTGTTAGAGCTTGTGTCCATGTGTGATTCTCCGGCTCGTGGCTTTCGTCATTCTCCGCACTCCCCGATCGAGAGAGCTATCATCGATTTGGCGCGCTTACATTCGCCAAAGAACAATACAGCTCCCACGATAGTTCTCATGTATCCAACCATCCGCTCTACCCACACATACACACACACACGTTCTCAAGATCGACAAGCAAAGGAAAGAGAAAATAAAAGTGCCGTCGCCGAAAAGGAGAACCGACGTCGGAATTCGCTCTCGGGGACTCGAATGAGGAAAAGTCGCCTTTTGGCGAATCGTTAGCCCAATTTCGAAGGCCCACCACGACCACCGCCGCCGGCGCAGTCACTTTCGGCCGGCGCGCGTGCACTTTCTAAAAGCCGTTAAAGGTGGCTGCACACCGGCGAGCCGCGCACCGGAAGCACCTGCGCGCGCTCGAGAAACGCGCCCATCAGATGATCGCGCGGCTATTTAAATGAGGATCGCGCTTCTTCTACATATATATATATATATATACCATGGCGCAATACAACTCGCCTTGGAACTGTGATGCAGCAGTACGCCCAAGAGACTTCGTCGCGCGTTGCGAAAACCAGACACACGGCGCGCGCGCTGGATCTCCTTTTCCTTGACCAAATAGAAAAGCTGACTTGGGAAACACACGAACGATCTTGTGTACGTGCGAAAACACGGGCATTATAGGGAGGAAAGGTTGAGATCGCACGGCGACATATGGATCGGGAGAGGAGTAGTGCGTAAGCGCAGTGATTCATCATTTTGCACGAAAGTAAAGGAGAGTTGTTTATTAAGCAACGCAAGGCGATTTCGAGCTGTTTTCAATAAAACTTGTGTTCTCCGCGACTTGTTTTTGAGCTCCGTATTATGTATAAATAAGCGAAATTGAGGCAACTGATCGTTTATGTTTCAGTAACTGGTTCTTCATTATCGCGGCAACGTTTAATTATTCTACAACGTAATATTTTCATTCCAATTCTGAAAATTCAAAGTAATCTATGCCACACGTATATAGTCTCCGATATCCAGTTACGTCTAATAACCACTACACGATCACTGTTCACCGCAACGTGTGTGTGTGTGTGTGTGTGTATTGCATACACTTTCTCGTGCGGGCTTTGCATGAAACACAAATCGCGTCCGTGAAAAACGCGATTAAATGCTCCAAACTGTCAAACGTTTGAAAGAACCCGCGCACGGCCTATAAGTAAGAGCTTTCAAAAATCCGCGAACTGCAAAAAGACAAAAAGGCAAATATACCCGCGTCTTGAGTCGCGGTCGTTCGCAGAAAATACGACTCGGAATGAAAAAGGAAAGGCACACATAATACGTCCCTTATTCTCTTTCTATATACGTTTGCTCGGCAAGCAGAGTCGCGGCGACTTGAAAGCTCCTTCGGCGAAGCTCAAAAATGCAAAGAGGATTGCAAAGAAATTGGCAATTCGAAAAGCAAAGGGAGAAACTCGTCGCGAGGGACGACACGGCGACTTCTTCCTGCGTGCGCACATCCGTTCGCCGCGCGGCGCGCTCTCAGCTCCGTTCGAGGTGCGCACAAGCGACAGGACGACGACGGAATCGCGAGGGGAAGGCGAAGGGGAGTAGAAGGTATAAGAGAGGAGTGAGCTAGGAACGAAAGAGAGGAGACGGGAGAGACCGAGTCGCTGGCGCGCGTCCATTGACACGAGTCAAGGTCAGGCCGATTACATGAGTCCTTATCTCTCCTCTCTCTCTCTCTCTCTCTCTCTCTCTCTCTCTCTCTCTCTCTCCTTTTCTGCGTCTATATACGCGCGTCAGTTGGTCCCGCGCGACTTTTTTGGAGCGAACCGCGTGCCAAAGGGATCGGAGGCGTTTCGGAGAAGGCAATTTCGGGGGGGGGGCATGGCGTGCGTGCGTGCGTGCGATGCGCTTTTTTGCCGTGAGCAAGAGCGAAGAGGATAGGAAGGAGGATTTAGAAACAAAGAAGCGAGCGGTTCGAACGGTTTTGCAAGTGCGGTAGCAACAGCAGCAGCAGCAGCAGCAGTCTTTTTCCGCGGCCGTGCCGTTGATGTAATGGGCCGGGAGTAGGCGATTTTCTTTTACGATCGGACGCTGCTTGCTGCTGCGAGGCGAATAGAGCAATATGGCGAGCGCGGTTACAAATTGATTCGATTTGTAACAGATTTAAGATGGACGCACGCTCACGGCTTATTTTGCAAAATTTTATAACCTTTCTCGCTGTATATAGTGAATCGATTTTTTAAATATACAAGAACGCACGTAATAGCTCTCATGTATTTTGTAACGTCGAGAAAAGGCCGCGCACGCGATTCTTTCTCTTTTATGCAAAACTATATACACGCTCGCCTACTTTTACAATCAGTCGAAAATAAACTTTTTGCAAAAAAAACGATAGCGTTAACTACTCGTGCGGAAACCGGTATTTCTTATATATATATATATATATATACACACACACACACACACACACACACACACACACACACACACACACACACACAC
>JAYJLV010048469.1:0-20671 GCA_036873485.1 Torymus texanus
GGAACTTTTGGTTTAGAATTTCAAGCTCTACAAGAATATGGCTTCAGTTGCATACAATTTACGAACAGGTTGTATACAGAGTAATGTCCGTTGTAGTTTGTTTGTCCATGAACATCGGTCGACATACGTCATGAAAACTTTTTGTGAATTTGTAGCAATTAACGAGCGTGGCATCTTTCCTAGGCACTTTTTGCAGACGTAACAGGACTTGGGTATCTTGAGTGCGTTAGGTGCCATTCCGCAATTCAGAGGATACGGTATAGGCGAATCGAAATACAATATAAGTGAACTTACAATTCAAACTTATTTGACTTGAGTAACAGATGTAACGTAGTTAACTTTGTTTGTTTTAATTTTTGAGTAGCGCGCACGTTATGGGCGTAGTTGACTTACGTACCAAGTGTTGCGATTGTGTGAGTAGCAGGCTTGACCTCTGCTGCAGCCGTTGGCGCCTCCGGAAATCCTGGTGTGCTGCCGATAACTGTGGTGAATGTTTACACCAGTGTATTTTCCATATGAAAGATGAGGCTGGCAAAAAATGCGAGACCCAGTCGCAGAAGCCGAGATGAATTCAAACAACAAGTAACAACGGTGCAGTGCCAAAAATTTGAGTTTACAAGCTTCAACTTGCTTGCACACGCAACAACAACAGTTCCAGCACACGTTTTTACAGCCCTTTCTATAAACATTTAACCGTAAACCTACGGAAAATCTATAAATTATGGGAGCTGATGTGATATACGTCAAGATCGTGCGCGCCGATGTTTACATCAATCAATGATACCATTAATGTTATCATTAATTTGTATTATTAATTTGTGAAATAGTATTAGTTAATGAATACATATTGATGATATAAATGTTAAATATTATTCTAATTATCTAATTAATTCTACGGTAGAAAAATACTCCGTGCTCTTGTCCAGTCGTGATAGCGAGTCAATCAGCGCTCAATATTGAGACATTTCCGGATAACAATAGAAGATAAGTTTGTAGAAAATAAGTTAGTATTATGCATATAGATTAAGAACTAGATAGTACCCAAACTCTATTAAATTATAATTAAATTACTACCGAGTAACGACATCGAAGATAAAATTTTGCAAAAGTAAGCTTCGTTGCTACATCGGTACGTTACATTATCAGTTTTTTTGTTTTTTTTTATTCTTAACTTTATTTTATAATATTTATTTTTTTATACAACAAAATTACTGTTTTCTCTAGATTTAAACATATGTAAACAAATATAATGAGAGTACAAGACACATGGAGGAACTGCAGCACACACAGGCGCGCTTGTTTTTCCGTATTCCTCGCTGTTCCTCCTATTCACTTTTATGTGCAAGAGGCCTTATAATTAGTCTTATTCTTACTGGCTACGAACTCCGAAAAGCTTGAAAATGAAGAAAGTTACGGTCGCATAATTCAATATCTTAAGAAAGTTAGAATATATAAATACTTTAAATAATTTATTTCTCAGAAGCAAATAAAGATAATCTTTTGAAATTTTCATACATTTGAGGTTAGAGCTTAATACCGTTTGCAGGCCATCACAACGTCATGTGGTACAAAGAGTCAATCGCCAGCTATGAGCACAAGAGGAAAAAGCATCAAGGAAGTCAAAACAAATAGTTGGTAGAACTTTTGAGAAGTGACCAATGATTCGTCGGAAGGATCCTAAGAAACGATCATAAACAAAATCAATTCCAGAGGCACCAACCCTCCATCTTGGTCAATCTTCCTCAACTGGGTAATCCATCAAATATTTGTTTCCTCAACACTGGGAATAGTAAGTTGACACTGGTTTGACGAAGAACGTTGGTGAAGTTGAATCAACAGGAATTACCAAAGCAAAGTTATGGAAATTACCCATAAGAAAGGCTCCTGACTAGATGGGCTCTCTGAATTGACTATAAAGACCACTACTCTGAATGTTCTTGATATATTTATGGACATTTTTAGCGTAATTTGAAGTGAATGAATGATTACAACACAGTAAAAGATACAAAGGTTGATACTTGTTTAGACTTTATGTAATAATACATTTTATAGATTGTTTAGAAAATATTTATTTATTAGCAGCAAATCATCGAATAAGGCAGTTATTAATAGAATATGAACATAAAAGGTTACTGCATACTGGTTGTCAAACAGTACTTTTATTTTTAAGAAAACAATATTGGCCATTAACTGGAAAGAATATTGTGAAAAAGGTACTTACAAGCTTGTTAGAAGCTGTGTGGCCTGCTTCCGGACGAAGCCATAGAAAGCTATTCACATTATGGGAAATCTACCTGCAGCCCGAGTGATTTCGAGCCGTCCTTTTCATTCCTGCGGAGTGGACTATGCAGGTCCGTTCATAGTCAAAGATCGAACTCGATCTCGTACGACATCGAAGGCCTATATTTACACATTTGTGTGTTTTGCAACAAAGGTAGTATGCATTGAATTAGCACGGGACTTATCGACTGAAGCATTTTTTAATTGCCTCAAACGTTTTATTTGTCGACGCGGCAGATGTAAAAATATCTACTCCGATAGTGGCACGAACTTTGTTGGAGCTTGCAATGAACTCACAGAACTATATAATTTGTTAAAAACTACAGAATTTCAGAATGAAGTAACAGAGTACTTATTAATGGAACAAATAAACTGGCATTTTATTCCACCTCATGCACCTCATTTTGAAGGGCTATGAGAGAGTGCGGTAAAATCGGCAAAAACCCATCTGAAGCGTGTAATAGATAAAACTCAATTGATCTTCGAAGAATTTTATGCAATCTTAACGCAAATTGAAGCATGCCTTAACTCCCGACCTCTTTCGCCCTTGTCTAATGATCCTAACGATCTCACTCCTTTAACTTCTGGTAACTGTCTTACTGGAGACTCATTATTAGCCTTTCTACAAGACGATGTGCAAGAAATCAACACACATTGTCTTAGTTGTTACCAAAATTTACAGCAAATGTTACAGCACTTCTGGAAGCGATGGCATCGAGAATATCTGCCCGAACTTCAACGACGACAAAAGTGGCTGCGAAATATCACCAACAATATTACTGTAGATGCCATGGTGCTCATGTAAGATGACAATGCTCCTCCTATGCGATAGCCACTACGACGGATTGTCGATGTGCACCCAGGCAAAGACAATGTAATACGGGTGGTAAGGGTAAAGCTACTTGGGGCATTGTAAAGCGATCTGTGACCAACATATGCCTCTTACGAATCGAGCCAGAGTAGAAAGTAGAACCTGCTACTCGGAACACTGCAACAAGAAGGGAACCAACAAGAAATGGAATAACAATTAATATCTTATGAACAATAATTGTGTTTATAGTTTAAAAGAGATTTAATTATATTTTCAAATTTAAACAAATTAATTTTCTATTATTTTTTATCATTACTTTTTGCTTGAACCTTAGTATTGTACTATGCGAACTCGTGATGTATTTTTAAATGATTGTAAGTATGTTTAGACTTTATGGAATAATACATTTTATCTATTGTTTAGAAAATATTGTACTCTTCGAAGAAGAAGGATTTCTTGTAGAAACCTTTTTCTCTTGCGAACTCATGTCAGAACGACCCTTTATATTATTTTACTATTAAAACTGAAGTACATATCTGATCTATACAAGTATGTCATAAAAATTATTGCTGTATGTTTTTTCTTTTATATTTGTCTTTAGCTCGCACAGACCAATCTATCATCTTTGTGACACATGTGGCCCCTCGATATGTACGAACCTTTTTTTCTTTAACTCATTTTCTAATCTGTATCTTAAATATTCGAGCACGTACTCAACTCATTTGGATCATTCAGCAGCGCTTTTTTCGGCTACCAACCGTCAGACAGCGCCATAAAAACTGGCTGAACATCGGAAAATATATACCGGACATTTTCACCAACTACATTTTCGCTTGACACGGAAAAAGTATTTTTAACACTCTGTGCGCGAAACACAATTTCTCGTTCCTGTATTCCGTGTGCGAAACGCTATATCTATGCACTGATACCAGAGAGTGTGCGAAACATTTTGCTTTACGTATATTAGTAGACGCGCTCTGAAACAAAAGAAAGTACAGGTATATTAAGTTACTTTCTTATCGATCTATAGGCCCATCCCCTCTCCCTACTCTAGAGTCTTCCTCATTACGTGAGCAGTGTTTATCGACGCGCTTCTAGGAAACAAATAAGATTATTGATCGATTCCTACTCTGTTGCCTTACTGGAAGCGTACAAGCACGAGTTCACAAATATTAATCTGAAAAACTAAAATTATTTGTTTTTCAAGATTTTAATATTTCATTTTTGTTTCAAATAATGTATAAATAAATCAATGTATACTTAATTTTTGTTCTAAATAAATTGTATATTTTGTTAAATAACATATTTTTTATTGTTGTGAATGTATTATCCTTTTTACTTCCTTTTCCTTTTCTTTCTGTTTTACTTTCTTATATTTTTTGTGCCACCCTCGCTACGCTCGGGTGACAGACTTTTCCATTATATTAATAATTTATTTATAGATAATAGTTTACCGTGTTTCACTCACATCGTGTTAAAAATTAGTTCGCTCGGGCGACAAACCCGACTCGCACATGAATCACCTATTTCGCGCACTTGTTGCGTAATGTACTATTTCCGAAAGTAATAACACAGCTGTTTGAAAGCGTCACCGAACTTCTCGCACACTCAAAAACGCGGCTAAATTTAGTTCTCACTCAAGATCCAACGTGTAAGGTCCAACCGAGTAGTCTCCGTATGATTCCGGCAGAGTATAAATTCTTTGCGCAAATCTCGCAAGGTATAAGTTCCTTTGCAGAATCAAAGCAGAGAATATAAGTTTTTCTCTGCAGTTATATTTCTTAGATTATTAATAGTGCAAATTATATTATAGTTTTTATTTTTAAATAAAGTGTTCATGATATATTTTACACCAGTTTTATATCTTATTCATTAAACTTTCAATACGAGGCGTACCTTGGAGAACTTAAAAAATATTTCGAAAAGGGCTCGCCATACAATACTGCATTCTAAAGGAAATAAACTAGAATGTGCCATCCTCGTATTAACCGTTCGGTATGCTAGATATTATCGAGAAATTATTTAAGCGGATCATATATGCAAGACGTACTCGGCAGTTATACAGCGATCTTTAGGTAAGATTTAGGAGGAACCTCTAAATAATCAGTACCATCGACAAGGTTGTGATACTAGTCAAGAACACTTAGTGGAAGTGTACAAAACACATATGTGTGCTACAATCGATTTAGACATAAAAAATGTGTTTTTGAGGGCCAGATGGACTTAAATCTTCAATAGTATCTTCGAAGAGTTATCTCTAGCTATCTATAAGATCAAACGTTTCTTCATGACACCGTCGACGGTATACAATCTTATAAGATCACAAAGGATGTGCTTGCAGGACTCAATGCTATGATCCCCAATCTCGAACATCCTAAATGACGGCCTGCTTGGGCAACTCCTCCCGGATGAGATATCCATAGTGGCCTATACAGACGGTACTGCTCTCATATACATTGAAGATACTGTAACGAAAGAAGTAGATGACTGGTTGAGCGATTATGGATTTATAATCATTTTAAACATAGACAGCCAGAAGCAGTTGTGATGGCTCCTTCTTTCACTAGTGGAAAACTCCGTAATTCTCTATGAAATCTCAATCTGGGCTGATGTTACAAGAAGTCACCAGAGCTACAGTGCCGCTTGCTGAAGGACCTAAAGGACAATTACGCTCAGAGTGACTTGCGCCTAACGTGTTAGCTATCGCTCTCGCCCTAATGGTTGGTGAATCCACCGCATCAGCCCATGTGTCGAGGAGAAAACAGGAAGGAGGACCGGAGACACCACCTTCTTTTATCTCACTCGATGTTTACTGGGCATAACTGCTTTCACAGCTACCTAACGAAAATTAACGTATATGAAAGCATGAAGTGTCTGACACGTGCTGATGTTAACTCATTAACGTCCAAAATCACGGAACTTTCAGCTCATGTTCAAGCTTTATTGCCAAATTGAAAAATAAAAAATATCATAATCAAAATCTATTTATTCTAGTACTTTTAGTACTGGATCAAATTTGCGGTTCCATGAATTAGAAAAACCATATGATGAATGTTATCTCAAAAAGCACCAAAAATATGAAATTTTCTTTCTAAATCTATTTTCCAGGTCGAAGAAGGATCATTATCCATTCCAAACTGTGGACAAAAGTGAATAAAATAATTGTAGTTCATGGAAAATATTTTTTTTTTTTTTTTTTTTTTTTCTTTCAAAACAGCGGAAAACTAGAACTTTTGAAAATACGTGTTTTTCTGAATAATTCTAATATACATCGGCATTAAATAAAATTTTTCCCACAAAGTACAAAATTTCAATTCATAGAACATTCCCGGTCATTTATAGAACATTTTACGATCTCAGAAATGGTGACTTCAAGATGGCGATCGGGCATTTGAGAAAATACCGAGTTTTTTCTCGATTATCGGCAATAAATATTTTAAAATATTTATTTTGTCAGGTTTTTCCTATTTTGTATTAAATTGTATCAAAATCCTGTGATTGATTTTCAAAATACAAAATGGCTGATCCAATATGGTGGATGATATATTAAAAAATGAATTATTTCTTGAGAACCAATGTATTCAATAAAAAATCACTAAAAACCTTTTCTGACACTTATTTCATGAAGAATATAATAAGATTTTTTCATTCGCAAATAATACAATTTTTAATATCCCATCTACTATGTTGGAGATTATATTTTTTGAAAATCCATCACAGGATTTACATTCACTGTAATACAAAACATGGAAAAACGTGATAAAATGAATATTTTAAAACATTTATTGCCGAACGCCATTTTAAAGTAACCATTTCTGAAATCGTAAAATGTACTATAAAATGGCCAGGAATGTTTTATGAATTTAAATTTTGTACTTTGAGGAAAACAATTTTATTCAATGTAGATGTATGTCAGAATTATCCAGATACCACGTATTTTTCGAAATTTCTACAGTTTTCCACCATTTTGAAAGAAGTGAATGAAATGGAGCTGGAAAAATTTTTTTTTCCATAAACTACAACTATTTTATCCACTTTTATCCATAGTTTGGAACAGATCGTAATCCTTATTGGCTTCGAAAAAATAAATTAAAAAATAGTACATTTCGATAAGAATTTCGCGCACGCCGTGTGTCAAATAGTTATTTCGCACACAAATAACAAACACAAGAAACCGAGTTTCGCACACTCCATTAAAAAAAAAACATTTTCAATGTTTTCGGTGTTTTTCCAAATAACATTCACCACACTGTTTTTCTAATACGTTGAACCATAATTTTGGCCCAATCAATCGAATGAGCATAACCAAAAGTACTAAGATAAGTAGGTTTGGTTATGATATTTTTCATTTTTCAATTTGACAATAAAGTTCGAATATGAGCTAAAAATTCCGTGATTTTGGGCGTTAATGGATTAATATGAACGTGGAACATGCTTTGTTCGTGTTTCTCATGCTTCGAGAAGAGAGGGAACAGTTCGGGGCCCTACAGAGGGGCTCCTTGTCCTTAAAGCTCTCCTCATACAGATAATGGAATGTGATGATTGATACCGACACACGCTTGATGGATATATTGAATCGTGTTAGGCATACAGAAAAGAGAAGAGAAGAAGAAAGAAGTGGAACCCACATGGCCGTCCACTAGAAAGTGGGCTGACGGGCTGATGCCTAACGGCGACTTTCGTGGGAGGAATATCAGTTCCAGGAATAACTTGTTCATAAGATCATCATGAAGGTTTTTAGTGATTATTGCTTACAATGGCCGAATTCCACATAACATATTTGTATGCGTTAAGGTATTTTTTCCTAACCTGCTTTAATTGAATGCGCACACGCACATACGCACACGCATCATGCATGTTGGCACACGCAAACATACAGACACACATATACGTATACGGACGCAGGCATGTACAAAATCAACTGATTTTAGTATAGATACACCGAGAGAAATTTTGTAGTCAAATTTTTTATAAACATAAGAATAATTAATAAGTATTATAGCAGCGAACAGACCACGAATAATTGTAATAATTTTTTTTCTTCTATCTATTATAGTAATTTGTAAGATAAAGCTCAAATTATAAAAAATTTCATTTATATTGTCATTATTTTGTATTTATACATCTATCGGTGAACTACAATACCATATTTAATGTTGAAATGAATTAAAATAAGAAATACATTTTTTTACGACGACTGCGATCGATCCCTGGACCCTCAGCACGTCAACCGGACGCTTTAACCACTTATACCCATATGAGATCGTTGAGTACAAAATTTTGGAACTGATATACTTGCTACCTATGGTTATGAGAGAACTATAATAATTCTCTAGCTAATGACCATAAAATACTATCACAATGCTAATAAATAAATAATCATTAATTTGTAATAAATAATCTTTATTTAAAAACAAGAAAATGCGAAATAGCGGGAGGAACGTCACCTTAATCAGATAAGTGAGCACCTTCACCCACTAACGAGTAGTGGACGCAATTTCGACACCCAAGTTCGAATTGTCGCCATGCAATGAATACAAACGAAAAAATTCGGGAATCACTGTTCTCTATGTTTTCAAGAGTGTTCTTTCGAATGGTGGTGGTTTAAAGTCCTCCGAATAAGTTTAATTACGTAAAAATCGAAAATTAAAAGAACAAAACGTGATTTTTCGATTGAATTTATTTTTTTTAAAGATTTTTCATTCCTTTTATATTTTTCTACATGCCTAAAACTTATTCAAAACATGACCTCAATGTTTGAATTTAAGATAAATAAGGTTATTTTAATCTAAAATTCTTTTGGCGAAACTAAATGGCAGTCGACATAAAATTTTTTTCAGATTTGACGAATTTCTTTAGAATAAAAATGTCTTAGAATTAGTCAAAGAATGCTTACAAATTTTTTTCAGATTTTTTCGAAATAATTTTTGATTTTTCGTAAAATTAGAAAAACGTTATCCAAAAATCTCAAAAAATTTAAGTGTATTCTTTGACTAATTCTAAGCCATTTTTATTTTTTAGGAAATTTTGCTAAAATCCATAGTTTTGAGGAAAAAATTCGCCAAGCTTGAAAAAAATTCGCGTCGACTGCCATTTTGTTTCTCCAAAATTTTTTGAGATTAAAATAACATTATTTAATTTATGGTCGAAATTGGGTCTTCTACGTCTTAATAGGTTAATGTGCGCAGAAAGAATTGATGGTATGACAATTTTGCTATGTTGGGTAACAAAATTTCATATGACTGAACCAACTATCTTACATAATTCACAAAGTTACATTAGAATTTCATATTTCAACAACATCACAGTACTATAAGTTATTTTTATCTTCTCGTCTCTTTCTGCTGCACACATCCAGGAAAAAATTAATGTATCTTCGAATTGATAACACCTCTTGGTCATTGAATATGATTCAAAATGAAATATTGTATTTTTTTGGGCATAGTACTGACAACTTTATTAATGTCCAATACTAGTTCTATATGTATAATATAGTCATATAGTGTATTGAGTAACGATGCCAACTATGTATACCAAGTATAAACTGTTAATTATATAATTTTCTTATCTTTTAATTTATTATAAGTCAAAGTCCTGCAAAATTTAACGTCGCTAGAACTGGTGAATATGTTTTATCCATCGTAGAACTGATATATTGTATTTTCTAAGTAACCTCTTGTTATTATTATAACGAATAAAATTAATCCATATTTTTTATACTTTATCTTTTAATATTTCGTTTGCTGTATTTTAACTACAATCCATAATATCAAAAGCTGTAACCAAAAGTGATGTGAATAACATTATTGGAAATCTCTCTCCTATATCTTTAAAATGTAATGAGATATCGTAATTAAATTTTTTCATAATAAATTTTATAGAAATTCATAACTTGCGAAGAATAAAATTAGAAAATATAAAATACATTTTGATTAAAAAAATTTAATTTAATTTTATGTATGAATTTCTTTACTTTATTTGTTTTCTTACAACAGTTTTATTATGGATATTATTGACAATTTTAATATAAGTTAATGATACTTTTCTGTGACATGATTGGTTAATGGCATTCACATGTAATATATTAATTTGAGGAAGTAAAGTGCCAATGAATTGCCAGTGAGTAATTCGGAAGACATTATGTAATTAAAAATTTTTCATGATTAAAGATAATATCAAGCAGTTTAACGAATGTGAATCATACATAAAAATTCAAATATAAATTTATATTGTTAATTCTTGATGCTCCTCTTTTCACCATTTCCTAGAACTTTCCATCAATTTAACGAATTCTCATGACGTAAGATCTATCTATTTTTAAACATAATGTGACTTAATAACAATTTTAATTTTCTTAATTTTTATCAGTATACTAGTCAATTATCATTAAAATTTTTTTTATTGATATACGACGGCCCAAATGTTGACTTGAATGTTATTTATCTTTTATCTTTTGACTATACTTGGTTCTGTAACGTTGACAATTTTATTATGTTTAGTTATTTATTTATTATAATCTTCCTAAATAAACAATAATGTTTATTAAACTGGTTTGTCTAACTTCCGTTTCATGCACCTAAATTAAACTTATATTAATGGGATTTTTCATACTAAGGAATTCTTTCTTTGACAAATAACTATATAAAGATAATTTTTTATGCTGAAGATTAATTGATACTTGCTCATTTTAAATAGGCATCATGTAACTAAAAGTTGGTCAAATAGTTTGTTATTCTTATTCATCTTAAAACAGTATCATTGAAAACTTTAATCGTATCCTGTAAGTAATATTCAATATTTTTGAACTACATTCAATATCAATATCTGTCACAATGAAAGTATAAAATTTATACTCACACACCGTTGGGATATTTTCTGCAGTTACTTATTAAGAAAAACGTTTGGTATTTATAAAATTCATAGAGAAAAAATCAGTAATTAATAAAAAGGAAAAATATGCATACTTTTATCTTTACCCTTACTATAGTAGCCGACATTAATTAATGTAGAAAAAATAATGTAATTTGTTCCTAGTAATCAAACTCTATGCTATTAAAAGTTCACAGTAATGATAGAAAACTGGAATGTTGTAAAAGTAGTGGCTAGCAGTGCATCGTGTATCAAAAGTAATCCGTACGCCAAAGCTAATGAACGTGCTAATTAATGCAGCTCATGTAATTATATACTACGAGTTTTATTAGTAAGGATATCCCAAGATGTGATAAATGAGTACATTTACTTCAGTCTTGTAGTTTTTCACATTATACTCATTAAAAGAATCCTAAAAAAGTTTCTTTCGAAAAGTTTTATAATTAACCAGTAATTATGTTTGTCATCCTTAATTCAGAATTAATATTATTTTTTACAGAACTCCTTATTAATTCAAGATTTTACAAAATTGGTATAAAAATCGTAATTAATAACTAATCATAGACGAAGACATTAGTTTGTGTCTGTGTTTGTTACTTGTTATATACAACTGATTCGATTTATAAATTTCTATATGCCATCACTGATAGATTTTTTTACCTGAAAACTATAAGAACGTATTCTAAATCATACACAAACAGAAACGCATCTCGGAATTTTCTCTGAAATAATTTTTTTTATTCCATATAGCATTATTAATATTAAACGTAAAAAGGAAGATTACAAAATTGAAACGTCCTCAATTTTCAAACTGCTGTTATTTATTTTGAGATATTTTTTACCAGGAATTTTATCTAGTTTTAAGAAAAATTTATATTTTAATGATCAAAATATATTTTCAAGTTATTAACGAAAAACTGAAAAATGACGATTTTATTCTAAGGCTATTCTATGAAAAACTAAACTTCTTTTCTCTGTAAATTTAATGTGTTTCTACATACAAAAAAAAATATGCTGTTATTGGTTTATTTTTATAAATGGCTTTTTAAAGTTTTAATCAATTTTTTTTATTGTAACACAGTCAACTTACAGTGTTGTTATTCAAAGAATTACTCCTTTCCTCTATTAACTTACTATCTCATTCACCAATTTATTGATATTATATTATAAGTATAATATATTAACGTTATAATAGTATAAACGAAAAACTTTTAAACAAGCCAAATTTTTTGATTAATTAAAAAATTTATAGTGATTTTAAATTTAAGGAAGGATTTAAAGCTTAAAAAACAATAAATGTCCTTTTTTGTTTTCTACTCTCATTTCAGATTCTTACTAAGACATTATTGACATAAATATTTATTTTGTTTCAATTCTGTACCGGTGATATGATTTTAGTTCCTGAGATATAGAGCCCAATGCGCTACCGCCAGGGGACTGCGATTGATTCCAGGAGCTCCCACTACAATTTTTACGCCACGTGGGATACATGATATAATGATATTGAATAGCCAAAACCTTTACTTCTTATATTGTTATATAATGTATTTTATATAATCTCAAAATATTTTACAATATTGTGTAACGTAATCGAAACATTCCGTTTACGAGTTTGGTCGTACAAATAAATTTGCGAATCAGCATTCGTAGCGTTGAGAACATTCGGCACTACGTGCAACTATGGCAGGAGAAAACTGAAGTCTGGTAAATCGGTCGAAGTGATCGAAAACTGCGAAATTGGCACCTATGGAATATCAAAGTTTCACGTTCATCCGATCCCCATTTAATGATGAATTATCAAATGCACGGAAAAAATAAACGACTAGTCGCGAGAGCAACAGGAAGAACTATGAGAAAATGCTCGACGAGACAACGACTCCAGAACGAGAGACGATAACGATTCATCTACAACACGTACATGTATTTCAACTTTCACACGTAAGGGTACCTCTCTCTCTCTCTCTCTCTCTCTCTTTCTCTCTCGCTAAGTAATCCCTAAGTATCTGTTACTGTCCAACTTATTATTTCACATCAAATCAATCTCTCCAAATTCGTAACCTAGGAATCAAAAGATACCCTTCATACGTAACAATTGGAATGCCATTAGTTTCTGACAAAAGAGCTCTAGGACATAACTTAATAACATAAATTTTAGTCATCAAAATGTAAATTTTTCTTTAAACTAGATAACATTTTTTGAACTAAAAAATGATCTATACTAATCGCATTTAGTCGTTCCTCCTAAATGATCGAATATTGAGAAATACCACAGTTCCTAGGGTTGCTCTCATCATTGGCGGCTTCTAGGGTTGCACTCATCATTGACGGCTCCTTTCATTTCGGGTAAGGAGTATAACTGGATGCGATTCTAGGTTAGATAGCATAGGGAAGATCCATGACTTTTTTATTTGCATGACGAGCATTCCAGGTAATGAGACTTTATGTAAGGACGGGGAGCAGTTCGGTCATTAGCTCAGTGATCAAGACGTTCGACACCCGTCGGAGCAATTGGGATTCGATTCTCGATACTATTATGCACTTATCCAATTTATTTTCTGAATCGTGCTTCTATATACAATATCTTTTGCATTACTATTTATACTATATTTGAAATGATATGATATATCATGAAGCTCATAACTACAAAAATTTAAATATAATTTTATCTTTAAATTTCTTTTTGTGTTGTGAGTAAAGAGAGGCATAATTTCAAAAAGAAATAAATTAGAAGGAATCTCTTACATAGATTTTTGAGGTTAAAAAAATATGTAATGGTGCAAAACATTAAACAAATTATACCCACGCAAATGAAGCTCAAGTTAAGTGGTTACTTAACTCAAGTTAATAGTTTACTTGACTTGAAGGTTTTCTCGACTCTTGGTTCCGGTTGTAGCTGGCTTGAGATACTGAGTTACTTAAAAATAAAAATCTTATTTGTTTGTCTGTATTAGTTACAAAGAGCGTCGATATTGGTTTACTTACTGACAAAAAGCTTATATAGTCCTTATTGCTTGAAAAACAAGCATGTTAATTAAGATACTTGACAAGGATTGGCTTGCCCTAGCAGGATTAACAGAATTCTTTTCATTTTCATATATGAGACAGACAAACCATCAGTGAGCCTTTCATTTTGAAGTATTCCAGTATGTGTCCTAAGTCATTTACAATAATAAACATAAGTATTGATTTACGTAATTTTTATATAATGAAATGACATTAGAAGGAGATCGGACCGCTATTTTTACTTCAGATTTGGAATGAGTACCTCAAAATATGTAAGAAAACATGTGTTTCAAGTTCAGATCCTTTTTTGGGCCACTCTAATTTTTATCCCAAAATGAGTCACTAAAGTTTTTTCACTGATTCCACATTTTCTTGTATATCATATGATATATAGAAGTAGAAAAGTCGAGTGTCGTAAAGATATGCCATAAAAAAAAAAATTGATTATTTTAGGTACTAAACTATGTTGAGTTTGTGTGAGTTTTCTAACGTAATCATATGTTTCGTTTAACATGGATGCTGTTTCAAAATATCAATTTTCTCAACTATTTATTTGAATTTTTCAATAATATAATTATAAAATATAATACTTACCTTCATGAACCGAATTATTTATATATTGAAAGGCTGAATTGGATTTTTGTAGAACAAAAGAAGAAAAAATATCTTTTATTCAAACAAAAAATATATTTTTACGTGACTTATGTTTAACATCGTTGATAAAATTTGCATAATAATTTATTAGAATCCGCTAAGTGAAGCTAAACATATAAATAAAATCGAACAAAACATGGTAAATAATTTTACATTCTTGCACAATATTCGTTAAAAATATATCGATTGTCTTCTTAAAGCTAACTTACTTTAGTGTAAATTAAAATTTTCCTAATATAACAAGTAAAACAGTTGAAAGCGAAAAGATTAATTTGTTTATTACAATAGATTTCACAATGAAAAAGTAGTAGGATAAACGAAACGCCTGCGCCAAATAATCAAGGTATTTACTTTTAAGGGAAGGGGTTTCGTAATAAAAAGAGACAAATTTACAATCGTGTGTTAGCGTTCACTCGGAGCTGCGTAGCGTAATGTGAATGCATTAAGTAAACGCGTTTTATTAACAATTTACATCAAAAGATAACATGTTCAAAAGTAACTGTATATCGTATTCGCATGTTGTGTTGTGTACGTGTACGTCATTCCATTGTCTTATCTTTATATTATATTTTAACCTTTAATCTTAGCACGGATCGTCGTTACTTTATTTTTTTTTCTTTATTAAATTCGCGATCTTACGTTGTTTACTGATTAATCTCTCTCTCTCTTTCTCTCTCCCTCTCTCTCTCTCTCTCTCTCTCTCTCTCTCTCTCTCTTTCAGCACATTCCCCCCTCCTCTCTTTACGTTATAATACTCGTCGCTTTATAGCCATCGGCTTACCTCGCCCCTCTTTTTATTTACCTTTTCATCACCATTCGAATAAAAATCATTCAACTATCTACTCCATTGTACATAGTAACATACATAACTGGAAGCCCTAGGCTACTAGGTTTTACATGGACGATGTAATCGGGTCAGGCAGAGAGGTCATCCTCGGCTCGTCATTTCCTTCGTCACTCGTACAGTCGTGGCTGTCTTCGTCGTCGTTGTTGTAGTGCCATGCCGGAACTACCTCGTCGAAGCGCCTCCTAGCAGTAGGCCTAGGATAAGACTCAGCATCAGCAGCATTGGTGGTGACGATGAGACGCGAGGCCAGAGGAGAAGGCTCACCGAGGCGACACGGCTGCACCCGCTGGATTCTACGGAAACACAGAGAGAAAACGAGCTTGGAATTATACTCTCTCTACTTGCTACTCTCTCTCTCACACACATACACATACACACACACATACACCAACATATACATGTGTGTGTACACGGGAATATACTCATAGACTCGTGGCGGACGAGCTTCCCGGCAGTACTACTTGTTCCGGAGGATTATTTATACGGAATGTTTTAGGGCTTGCTGCTCGGGGGATTTGGGATGCTGTAGTCTCGGACTCGACAAGACGAGGCAAGTTGGGAGAATAACTATAGTGAAATCATATAACTGGATTTCAAAATGGATATTGTTCTGTATTGTAATTGAGATAAGACAGAAATAGATTAATCATTTAGAATTTTTCCAATGTAATGTAAAATATCCGATTCATATTTATACATTTGTATCAACTAAACCATTCCACATTCCATATTTTCCAGTTAAAATATATAGTATCAATGTATATATTGTTGCATAAAAATGGTATTACTTAGAAGGAGAACTTCCCACTTCTGGGTCATGGATTTGTCTTAGACTGCAAAATGTTATTTTTCGGCACAAAAAGAACCTTCTGCATTTTTATCCAAAACCATGACCCGCAGACGAAAAGTTCCACTCTACAGTGAAGATAGGCAATTAAGATTTACTAATTTTAAGACGCAATATTTAAATAAAATTAAATGTAAATAGAAAAATGTTTCAAGCAAACTTAACAAATAACAGAATATCGTAAATATCTCGAGAAGGAGACGTTTCTCAAATATTTAATAACGAGTAGCGCTACTGCGACACAAGCTTCGCCTCACGGAGAAATATCTCCTCGTGCTCTGTCAAATCTAACGTCGTAACGGCTCTCCCTTTGACGGGAAATCCCGAAAAAAGCCCACCAGTCGTGGGTGTGGTTGTGTGCGCGCTCGCTCTATATCGTCACACGAACAGAATATGTTCGAATTATTTGGGACGTGACAATTCCGAGTGTGCAGGTTCGCGTACGTACGCGTACGTGAGCTTCGCGTGATGACTGCTGCAAAGATAGCGCTTGCGTTTGCGCTCGCGCTCGCGTTTGGTATGCCTCGGAATGAACTATTTGAGATACGATCTTTGCTCGACATGCGTTGCGCAGCTTTGTTGCGCGGACACAACGAGCGACTCTTCATCGGGAGGCGAGCGCGTACCGAATGAATATTCCTCAGCCATTATGCATCGTCGCGGCAAAATACTTTCATTTCTTCGTGTCGTAGGATTCGCTCTCGAGACTTTATTAATTTTACGGTTTGATGGGAAATCTTTTATACCTTTTTCCTGCATTTGGTATTAGAAAGATGGCTACGAGAAATCACCTGTGTGACTCTACAATCAGTTGCCGATAGTAAAAATGGAGCGTAATATGTAATATTAATAAAAAGTATAATGTGTACTGTCATGAGGATTGCTATAATATTTATGCAGCTTATTAATTTCAATATAATATGGGTTTATATAGTAAGGGCAGTAAGCACTCCTTATACCTGTTTTATTTGTAAGTTTCGATGTTTTAAACATGAATATTTGAAAAAAGAAAACAGTTCTCGAATTTTCTTACATATAGAACTAAAGATTGCTTTACAAAAATAAAGAATTGATTAGTAATCGATTTATAAAATAAAAGCATTAGTTTTTTGTAAATCTCAAATGATATTTCAAAACCTTTGTCGATAA
Source organism: Torymus texanus (assembly GCA_036873485.1). Classification (NCBI taxonomy): domain Eukaryota; kingdom Metazoa; phylum Arthropoda; class Insecta; order Hymenoptera; family Torymidae; genus Torymus; species Torymus texanus. The sequence goes on from JAYJLV010048469.1 coordinate 17,461, forward strand.
AGTAAAAGAAATGCGTTTGATAAAATGGTGTTCTACATCTGATTACAGTTACCCAACTCCTCTATATATACATATCTCTATAGAAACGAGAAACGCTCGTGACTGATACTAGGAAGCTGCTAACAGTACGTAGCTCTTCCCTATCTGAGTAAGAAGATATACAGTCTCTAATAGAGTATTTCTTCTCATGCTTTCCTATTTTTCAAAGTACAGATAAACTGAATGTATTTTTAACAATATAAAAAGAATTGATAGTTTCAGCTAGCAAAGTTTTCAGCTCAGATGTCAATATTAAAGTTTTATTAAAAATGCTTGGCTGGCGCTAGAATATGTATCGCGTCATAAAGTACACTAGAGGCGAGCCCTTTCGCAAATATTACCATGTCGTTCTTCCGGGAAAATGTAAAATTACGAATTTATACTGCAGCGTTCGTAAAATTGCAACTTAAAAAAGGGCTATGCACGCGATACTTGGCGCTCCTCACGAATTTCTGGGAAATTTCCGTTCAAGGACAATCGAAGCGGCTACAGTAAGATTACGGCGGTAGCTGCTGATATTATACAAGTTTTCTCTCTCTCTCTCTCTCTCTCTCTCTCTCTCTCTCTCTCTCTCTCTCTCTCTCTCTCTCTCTCTCTCTCTCTCCTCTTCTCTTGTCGTTGTCGTATATAAGAAGCTGCCGAATGCGTGCTTTCGAATTTCAGGCAAGTACTCGCACACGCTCGCGCGCGCGCTCGCCGATGTCATTCTCGACTGATCATAAACCTCCGCGGAGGCCCGTAAATCGGGAGCCCGACGGCGATTTGGACGCGTCTATAACGACGAGATTACGGCGCGACGTTACGCGTGTTAGCTTCGAAGGGCCTCTCTATATAGGTACCGAACCAGTCAAGTCCTCAGGCGAATTTCCTTAGTTGACGGAACATATTCTACCGCAAAATATTCCCTCAGTATTTTCTAGGAAAAGCACTTCCTTATTTATATCTGTGTAAGTGGATAAAACAAAATAAAATAATTTTTCCAGAATAAATTGTGCACATATTTAATTCTTATATGTATTGTTATAATTTTTTTTCCCGATTTTAAATTCGAATTTTGAACATTTAATATATACATTTATTTTATGTAACGAAATATTATTAATTTATTATTGTTAAATAAATGGATACACAGAGTACAGTAGTATTTATTGTAAAAGACTTATTGTTAGTACATCCGTCTCGAACAAGTTGTGAGCGGAGTTGCGCGAGATGTGCGTATAGCTCCCTCTTGGGCCTGACATCAGGGCGTCAACGCGTTTCGTGTAATACAGACGAGGTATCGACCATAGTACTACACCAGTACTTTGATTTAACGCAGTCACACTTGTGTATTCTATATATTCAAAAATTATATTTGATTCTCCTGAATTTGAAAGGATTTTCTGATTACAATTAAGTTCACATTTAAGTACCGATTAAATATAATTATAAATCAAATTTCATCAGAATAAAATTATTATTTTGATATTTAAGTTCAATTACGAAACATGATGTACGATTAAATTGATTCATTCTAAAAATTCCTTACAACGTTTGTACTAAGAATTATTTTGTTTAACATTGTAATTATTTTAATGAAATTCTATAATAAAAATGCTAAAACTTCCCTCTTTAAAACTGCAGATTAAGTTTTTATTTTCCTAATTAGTTAAACAGATGCAAGTACTGGATTTTTCGGCTTAGCGCGTCAATAATTTTGCAGGACGCCGGGTTAAGAAACTGCGGAAGCTGGCGAAGAATCGCATTAAAGATGACGACGTAGTTTCTCGATTAAATTTGCGAGTAAGAAGCCAAGCTGAGGGAAAAACTAAATTACTACTCGACGAAGAAGAAACTCGGCTTCGCTTCTCCCCCTCTTTCCCACTCCTTCCTTCCTGCGGCCATCTCTGTTTCTCCCGCTCGCCTCGCTCCGAGCGCGCGCGACGTTGCTGCCCTTCTTGCTCTAGTCACTTTGTGCTGATGCCGGGAATTTTGCGAGACTTTTTCAGCCGCGACTACAATGTTTGCCGTAATTCTCGTCAACGAAAAACACTATTAAATTAACCGCGAATTTAGCGTGAAATACAGGAGAAAATGATAAAGTGGAAGGATGTTGGCCAAAAATTCTACGAAAATATGAGACATTAATCACATTAATTCTCAAAGTTTTTGAACTTCGTTTTAACTGATGTGCGTTTGAAAAATGTTATGATCTAGTAATTGGCTTCGTTATTTAAAAAGGTGTGTATACTCAGAAAACGAATTTAATTAATATTTCTTAAATTTTATCAACTTTTTCATCATTATCGTTGATAATACTATCTCAAAATTTTGATGTTATTACTGCACCACTAATTCCATTACTTACTCAAACTTGTTCACCCAGAGCATTATTTCTGATTTTTATTTGAGATACCAACTTTTAATTGTTTTGCCGAAAAACTACCTCAGCTTTGAAGTAAACCCACGTTTCAGAAGTTAGAAAAGTAGCCGCCTATCGCCATAAGACAAACTTCATTGTATAACTTTAAACTGATAAATATTGATCGCGTTGACTTATAAAGTTAGTTATTTCATTCAAATGTGAGAGACACATATAGTTTGGGATAATCTTTATCTACGGTTACACTAAAAATTCACATTTGAAAATTAGATGTCACTCCCTTTAATGGAGGTAATTGAATTCAAAATAAATCGAGGGTTAAAAGCTATAAGAGGGAGAAAAGCCATAAAATCCAAAGGGCGAAGCCATGAGTGCGTAAGTGACGCTTATCTACGTAAAGCTCCATTAGACAGATTCTAGACTGCGCTACTAAGGGGCTCCCGCAATAACAAGATATCCCCTACACTTCCCACCGCGCTTCCTCATTTTATGTTACGCATTTGTTAATGCGACCAGGGTAATTGCGAGAGCTCACACTAATAAATTATCAACGTTGTGCGGGACCGAGATTCACTTATGCAAATACGCTGGATCATCCAATTCTTGAACTATTCACACATTCCATTACACTTACCCCTTAACAAGTACTTATTAGGCGATTGTAATTCAAAATAATTCCCCTGCCAATACTCGCCTTTTGCCTTATCAGTTTTTTTTTCATACTGCATGCAAATGTCTTGATGATAATAAGAAGATTATTTCTCAGTTTATTTGTGTTATTTTTAGTTAAAATGGAAATATTTTTTCCTG
>JAYJLV010048480.1:0-12783 GCA_036873485.1 Torymus texanus
TATAGGGGAAGGAAAGACGAGAGTGAAGCGACGATGATTTCGTAGGAACTTTGGCTCGTGTGGTGCGTGATTACATTAGTGAGGACGTGTGAATTCGTGTGTTGTGGGGTTGACGGGTAGTTGAGTTGATAAAGGTGATATACATTGAGATTTGTCTTTTGATACGAGACAAAACTTGGTGAGGAAAGGTGATGGTTTTGATTTAAAGAAGGTCACGTTGATTGTTGATACGTGGGTGGTCGATGTAAGTATTATGTGTTATTTATCAATTGTCTTTATCATTTCTTATTATTTGTAATACAAAAATTTAATTCTAAATGTTGAAAATATTGTTTATTTAAGTAGAAATTGAAATACGAAATACAAATATTGAAAAGAAATTATGTTCTTAGGAAAGGTGATTAATTAAAAGATACTAGTACGTGCAATAGAAAAATAGAATATTGCTATCAGTATCTTAATTTTTTATTTTTAGTTTATTTATCACACAATCGTCTCTTTTACCGGTCTTATGAAATATTATCCCATCGAACCACCTTCACTAAGTTCATGTGCACAGTTCAATATATATTAATTAATATTAAAAAAACGTTTTCTTTTCTCCAAAATATCTTTTGGAGAAAAAGAAATTGGTCCATTAGACAAATCGAACTCACGGTAATAAAAAATTGTTTGTTTTTACTCTCAAGCTACCCAACCAACAGCCGAAAAATCTCTCTCTTTTACTCCCTCGTTTTAATTAAACCTCGTGATTTTCCGCATAAGAGCTTCACGACAAAGAAAAAACGGAAAAAGAACGCCAACGAAGCTAAAGCGCACATCCATAGCCTTCTCTCCTACGCGCGAGAAAGCCAGCTAATGTAGTATTAAATGAGGGAAGCTAGCTATACAGTTACTATACACGTACACACATACACACATATACTCAAAAGCTAGCGTGATGTATTCCGTTCACGTCGGCAATTTTAAGTGCTATTGCTTAAGACAGCTCTCGTACAACATTAAAGAGCCAACAGGTTTCAGCTTGCGAGACCTCGAGACGAGATAGTGATCGACCCCGAAAGTGCAACGTACACTGAGAGTATAGCGCGCTCACACAAAACATTTGATTTACTGGCCCACCGTAAATCAGGTACGCGGCTATTGCCTGTCGCGAGAGTTGCAATGGTAATTTTTGGAATTGCAAAGCGGGTGGTTATGTTTTTCGGGGATGGTTAGTTGCGGGTTGTTGCGAATGTGTTGATAAAGGATTGCATAAACTTTGCCGTATCGAGAATCGATTTATCATGGTTCAAAATGATATATATTACATTTACTAATCTACTTATTGTAAGTAAATATTGAATACAGATCCAGCTGAATTATTAGTTGGGAAATTCATTACACTTGTAATGAGCTTTACGAAAATCCTATTATCAATTTTGTGAAAGATAATAGAAATTTCGAAACGTTTAGCTATAAATGTACGTAAAGTATTTTCATAAGACAGCATTGCTTTGTACGATAAATCAGACGACTAAATAAGAAACCTTTTCTAACCAACTAAACTTCCCATCCCCCACCATTCTGCATCCCACAACCACCCGCACATTACCCACTTCAAAAAAAAATAAAGTGTCAACTGTCAGCCACCGAAACGTCACCCACGTGAAAGTCACGTGCAAGCGTATCGAGGTTCCGCCTCAATTAACCACTCCTCTTCTCCCTTTGCTCTCTGACGTCATTCGCAACGTCGCGCCACAATGATAACATTCCACGCGCGTCGCACACGAAGATATCAAAGTTCACAGTTAGATATAAAGTCGCTATCTTGCTTCCTTCCTTCCTTCTTGCTTCTATAACAGTTGTTCGATTATTGTTATTATTATTATTGTTATTGTGATATTTCGACGATGGCGTTGGATATAATTAACGCTAATGCCGTTTAATACTCGCACCCGTGTATTTTGTGGGAACGATAATGAAGTACGCGTGAGGCGAAGGTTATAATACGATTAATTATAGGGTGTCTACGGAGTGAGGAGAGCTTTTTAAAGGAGATACTGTAATTCGCGTGGTATGTAACGTCGGGGTCATGAGTATTACGTAATTCGTGAATTATTTCGTTGCTCGTATATAATAAGATTGTCTCGTTTAGGGATATTTATAGTTTAGAGAAGTTTTCTTATGCACGGTTACGCATGGATTATTTGGCATGTACTTTAAAAGGAGATTTTTCGAAATTTATCAAGCGTCGCGTGTGGTCGAAATTTTTCAAAAATGTTTCTCTTCTCCAAAATTCCACCGAACTTTTGTACACTTCATCCCCTGTTTATCTATAAAATTTCCTGCCATCGCTCCATCATTTTTATTAACTCCTCACCGAATCGTAAAAAAGCCTGCTCGCATTAAAAAAACATCAGCATCGCGTGTTACGTAACCGAGCTTCTCGATCAATTCGTGTGGTCACAAGACAATTGTGACGTGTCTCGTTACTAGGATAAGATACATGATTCTGATTTTCTACATAAATATAATAATATACGTGTAGCACGGCGTGTATTGATTTTCCAAGCGATTTGCATTTGACGATCGTGAATTAATGGATGAGCTGCTGATGCGCTCGACTGTCAGGGCGGATTACGAGGTGATCATTCAGCCGTCGCGGTTTGCACGTGTAAAAGTAGCGAACGAGTGGGTTGGGAATTTTTAATGGGATTCCATTTTCAGAAATGACATTTTTCACGATATGACGTGCAGGGTTCCATCAATTAGGTGAAATTTAGATGGATTGTTTATATATATGCGAGTCTGTGGTAAAGAGCAGCAGCAGTAGAGTAAACCGGATACGGTAAGACGTCGGTATTTTTTATTATTAATCGAATGAAAACAAGATGGTAGATACTGTAAAGAATGAATTAATTATAGCTAAAGTAGATATCTATATATACACTGCGGGATCCAAGAATATGCAGGAAAATTCAATTTAATTATGATTTCATAAGATCAAAACGCATCAGCGAGTATGACGCGGTACAAAGACCGAGCTCATTAGCATTGAAATGATAAAACCAGTGTAACCGCGTTATTATTATTCCTTTGAGAGCGAAGATCCCGTTATTTCATATACATATAGCCGATGAATTCGTTCGCGCCGGCTCAATATGATAATTTATTCAACGCGGTTAAAATTATACGCGAAGCGAAAAATGCTTTAAAAATGAACTCGTTATTTCGCCAAGTTGATCGTGTGGTTTCGCAACTAATGGGTTATATATCGGTGTAATTACTGGCACAGCTGTGTAGGAAAAGAAAAGCTTCATTCGCATAAAATTATTGTTGTTATTATATCGTTATTTTTTATTGGTTACGCGTACTCTAATTACTCGGGAAGCTTGCGTTAATTTTATATCTTAATTTAAATTAATACAAATTGAAGTTGAATAAAATCATTAACATTAAAATTTCAATGGTATTTCATCTTTATTTTCTTTACGTAATGTATTTCGCAATAAAACAAAATGTAAAATATAGAAAAACTCACTTTAGGGATTTAAAATTTCATAGCCATCATTGAGAAAAAGTCCATGCTTACCTAAAAAAAATAAAATTTTAGAGTTAACTATAAATATTTTTCAATAATGAATGAACCGAATAAGTTCATTTTTCGAGTTTCCGAGAAAAACAGGGTTTAATGGTCAAACTTATAGGTAAAAACGAGTTGAGTCACGATACTTGACTAGTCAATTGACACATTCAAAACACATATTTACACGCTGGTTTCAACAGATTATACATTTTCTGATTCGTTCAAACGAATAAGAACCCAAAAAAGTGGACTTATACGGTTATTCGGGGAAGTCACAGAAATAGTTTACATAAAAATCGTAATCTTAGCTTATAAAAAGTAAATATGTACATACACCATTTGAATAAACTCATTGAATCACATGTAGGTCACATAAACGTTAACACCTACAAAACAAGATCCATTGATCCAAATAAAATAGACCCAAACATCATAAACCCTATCAGCCACTAAAATCCTTTCGAAAACCTCCACAGATCACAATCCAATCTCACAACCCCAGCCGCAATCGTCACCACCAAAAGGACGACCCAAGATACCCCGAATCTCTCTCTCTCTCTCTCTTACTCAATTCCCATCACTTCGAAAACCAATCAACAAACCACACGACAATTTTTCTCCTCGCAGCAGTAGCAGCATCAGCTCCTCCTGCTCCTCTATAATCTCATAAAAGGCGAAAGCGAACACCCAACGCGCGACGTCACCGTGAAGCCGCTGACAGCAATCCGCTTACGCAGCCTGGCACTGCTGCTGCTGCTGCGCACACCAGGAGATAGAAACGCTCCCGCGGTTTCGCGGTTTTACGAGTGGACGAGCGCGCTCTCGCGATGTGTGACGGCGCGAATTAGCTGTGCGTGCGTAACCGCCAAGAGAGAGAGAGATAGATAGAGAGAGGTCCTTTGGCCGGAAGGCTGCGATGACGGTGCGGTGCGTTTATTAAGTCGTAGCTATACTACTGTTATCGTTGTTGTTGTTGTGTAGAAGTGTGTGAGTGGAAGAGAGATTTAGGATGTGGGTTTGCTGCGAGGAGTAAAATAAGTGTATTTATAATCGAGATGCGTGGGTTATTAAGTCAGTCTGCGTGTTTGCAGATAGGGAAGTGGTCAAGTTCAAGATGAAGATGTTAATTAATGATTGAAGATGTCGAAGCAGGTTATTGATAGCTCTTCAATCTTTTGTTGCTTTAATTTGATGTTATTGCTTGATTATGATGTCATGATTATTCAATATTCATACGTAGTAAGTATACCAGTAAATTGTTGAATAACTGCTACTTTATTAAAGTGAAAACTTAAGGTTGTTTTTTTTTATTATTCAATTTACAGTTACATTATTTTTCTCTCTTCATTTTGATGTACTTTATGAACTTCTTGTACGTAATGTATGTGAATGCACCTATGATATGTCTACACAAATGCATCAGATCAATAAATCATTCAAACAAGTGTTACGAAGTAAATTTCATTAGCCAATATTTCACAAAAAACCAAGAATTAGCCAACAAAATTTTCAATAAAAACATTCCACGACAATTACTCTTCCAAACTATTCTCTCCAACATTTCTATTCACCACAAAGAAACCCTTTTCCCCAAAAAATGTATCCACCATTTACTCTAGCAACAAACATCGTTATTCCCCTCTTCCCCTTGAATTCTTCACAAGCGAACTTTAAAAACGCTCTGCGTTATTTACCCCAACGCATGCGCCTGCCGCCCGGAGATCAAGGATTATCCCGAGTGATACGCAACGCGTGCGCGCTATCTCCCGTTATTAGCACGACCTTTGTTCGCTACTCCTGATGCAAAAGCCGACGCGCGAGTTCACGTTATTGGGCTTTAATAGTTAAGCGAAAGCGAATTGCACAGAACGCGAATGTGTATGTGTATATATATGTACATATATGCGCAAACGAGCGAGTTTCGAATTCATTGTTTCCACGCGGTCATGTATATACGCTCTGTGAAAAGTTTAGACTTCTTTTGCTGTGCCCCCGAGTGGCAAGTAGTTTTTTGTTTGACGCTACTTTTTGCGTAACAAGTTTTCGTGAATATAGATTGTTAGTTAGGAAGGGAAAATGAAGAGATAGTGGTCTAGACTATGTGAAATATAACGGAAGTTTGTTGAAATAAGTATAATATATAATTTTCTTTGATATAAAAAGATTTATTTTTTTTATATATACGTGGTTGTACTCAGGTGACAATCAATCTTTCATAAACACCTTTCGCGTCATAATTTAAAAAAATTTTTTTAAAGCCCTCCGCTTTTTCCAGACGACCTGCTGAAGTAATAAGGATCTCGTAAAGGTTTACTCAGGAGAGTGGAAATCTCATATTCATATCCTATACCCTCGATCAATCGATTTACCTATAATGAAAATATCACGCATGCAGGTAACCTACATGTAACTTATCTTAGAAAAAACACTCACTTTAGAATATTCAGAGCGTATATAATTTTATTAAATTCTTCTCATTTATTTCCTCGTCGAAAAGTCTGAATTCAGAACTGGAAAAAAATCCAATTTCATGCAATCGAGGTAAAATTTAGTTAAATTTAAAATAACAATCGAAGTAAAGCAATTAAACTTTTGTTAACTTAATAATAAACTCGTTTAAATAAAATACTTAACAACCAATTCTCTATAATTCTTCCTCGAACCAATCAATTTTTATATAAAATCACATTATTATAACCCAATAACATATTTTCAATTCCATATTTTTTTCTCCTCATACAACACTGCACACACCTTTTCAAAACGCATCCTTCTACCTGCATATACCTCTCAGCATACCATCACGACCATCTAAGACACCGTCGCGACACTTCATAATTCATCGAGCTCCTCTCCATACACCTCCTCCTCCTCCTTCTCCTTCAGATGTTGTACCTGTAAGCCATCGTATTATCGGCGTGCAATTAATTAAAGAAAAATACCGTCAGCCACCCTCTCCCACCACCTCTACATCTTGCAACACACGCAGGCCTTTGTCACAGCATATAATGATTCGTCGTCGTCGCAACAACGGCAGCAGCAGCAGTAGCGTACTGATATTAATGGTCTTTAGTGCACGCGTTGATGGGGTAGGGCTTAGAGTGAGAGAGGGAGTGAGCGTCGTCGTCGCAACGGGGCTTATATATGCGTGCACGTGTAAGCCGCGGCAAGTGCAGCGCGCGTCTTCGACGAGAGGTGAAAGCCTAAGGGTGCGATACAAGTACGGGGATAGATGCAACGTCGAGGCGTGGAATATTGTAGGTAAAACCTGTGAGATGAGGTGATAGGAAGTTTTTGGTGATTTATTGGGGTGGGGATTTAGAGAACGAGGAATTTTAAGTTCGAAAGTAAAAGTTTTATTTAGAAATATTTATATATGGATGTAGAAAATATGTGTGCATGTAGTTTAGCAGTTTGAATATGATTGTAATAATATTTATTTTGCTATTTGATTCTATCTCGAAAACACTCAATAGTCGTTTAATTATATAAAGAGCTTTCATTCGCAACAAAAGCGATTAATATTTTTTACTGTTTCGAGTCATGATTGGCCACTTACCAGCTTAACAATGCAATCGGATTTCACTAGGTATTATGTTATTGTTATATGAATTTCTGATATTAAAGTTGTTTACGTGTTAGATGTGTGTTCTTGATAATCTCTCGTAATACGCTTTTTATAACTCATTTCTGGTGGCTCGAGTATTTCGTATAATAAAAAGAGAAGTGAATTTTAAATCATCTGTAATTCATCGTTACAACTTCCTATACATATATTTCAGATTTATATCTTTTCTTTATAAACAACGCGATTAAAGCGTTTTTATCCGCCCCCGGTGACCGACTTTTTCCGAATAAAAGTTACACAGCACTAAACAGAACGAAGGAATTCAAGAAAAGGTACAAGAAAGTTTTCATAACCTTAACACGTGCTATCGCTTACGTCAGTTCTAAAAAGAAAACTTTGAGGTATTTTTGCATTTTGAACTTCGACCTACGATAACATCAGTTTGTTTGAAATTAATTTCGAAACCAGCAATAATAACTTATACCGTGTGGTATGTATATACGTGCGATAGCCACAAATAGCAACAATTACTTTCACCCAACATACGTGTTCCCCGAAATATGTTTCGAAACAAGCCGATATCTTCAACTTTGCCAGTGATATGACTCCACACTTTTGGTATAGGTACACAGTAAAACACGTGTATGTGTGTGTGTGTGTGTATATCTCTCTCTCACTCGTGCGGGTTTACACACAGCGTGTAACTGTAACAAGCATATTGTCAACGTATTGATTTAAAGCCAACTCTGCACATAATTGTTACAGATTAACTTTGACGCCGCGCCGTAAGTGTAAGAGCGTTTCACCCTATGTTTACATATATCTATACCTCCTCTCGATACGTCAAACGCATTAATCAACGTCGTTAGAATCTTCTTCAAAATCAAAATTACATTCATCTCGACGCCAAAATTAGATATACACATAGAGCAGAAAATTGGCGAATCGCGTCGAAACGACATTATAATACCCGCGCATTAACTCGTTAATTATTCACTGCTCCATATTACAAATTGACGCGTGCACACATACACGTATAGCCTGTGAAACAATCGATAAACTCGCGGGCAAAGCGAGAAAGCTAGAGGAGGGAGAGAGAGAGAGGGAGAGAGAGAGATAGAGATAAAAGCAGCTCGCCGTTATTTTTAAACAACACGAAAAAAAAAGCGCAACAACGCGTGATTTTTTACCGCTCTAGGGTTATATTTACACGTCTGTATCTATCGATTAGCCGCGTAATTAAAGGCAAACAGGCTGACGACGACGACGACAACGCCCGCGCTAAGGAATATATTTTGCTTCGATTACGTCGGCCGCGCGGAAAAGTGCCTCTCGTGTGCCATCGCTCGATCAGCTGGAAGGAAAGACGGTTATACATGTGACCGAAGGTAGTAGGTAATTTTTTTTTTCTTCGAGTATATATAAGGTTTTATTAAAAAGGGTAATAGGAGAGTTTCTCGAAATGTAGAGGACGTTTACCGGACGATTGAACTCGTAAACCGAAGTCGGTAGTTTGCCTTTATATACATACATCAATTCGCGTCGTTGATTTAAATTTTTTCCGCTTTATTTGATAGTAACCGCACATGCGTATATATTATGGTTCAAAAGAAACAGCGTATATATACTGTTATGTAAATTCGATTCTTATTATGTTTTCGTAAACGATGATCGTTTGTTATGAAAGCGATTACAAAAGAGGATCATGCAAAAATTGAACGATTAACCGCGGCGTGCTGTTGATTCCCAGAGCCGCCTGCGCTTTTGTATAAATAATCAACGAGTGCTCGGCTCGGTTCGCGATGCCTCAACGTGTATAAATAAGCGGAAAAGCCATTACTGTATTGCCGTGCGGCGCGTCGATAAATGAAATTAGCGGTCCAAGCGACACACGTCCCTGTTACTGCCACCACTGTGTTGTACACTTACACATGTGAAAAAGCAATTGCGCGACAATCGATTGCATGGAAGCTCAAAAAGAACAAAGTAAGTGTGTCTTTTTCATAAGTAACGTTTGTTTGATAGAAATTTTATTAAATATGTGCTTCGGCGTTTGCTGTTATATGAAATTTCACAAAGCGTTGACAATGTTTTATTATTAAATTGATATGGTTATTTTTAGTACAGTAAGATAAGTTCTTTGATGTCTTGTTATCTGATCCAATCACACACTGTTTGAAGCTGTATTATTTTAATAAGAATTTTTTAAGTATTATAAAATAACAAAAATAAATAAAAAGATAAGTATAAGTATCAAAAAAAAAATTATTATTATTATTATAAAAAATGACTAAACTTTTTTTTACACATCTACAATACATATCCTCGCAACTTTATTGCCATACATATAGAAACGCCAACTCCGACCCACAAATTTTTACATCCCTTTTACAACCACCTAACTACATCCATCCCAAAGGAAAGCCGGTAAAGAACTCGGTGAAAACTTTCCAGTGTACTTGCTCGTCAAAACACATTTCCAAACTTGTCCCCTGTGCGCCTGTCTGTCTCTACCCGAGACGCAAAATAGTCAGGCACGATGAAGCGCTCGTAGGGCAAATGTTTGCAGAGTGACCAACGGTGGCTATGGGATCGGCCATTTGCTGGCGGATTGTTTAAGGTTTATTAGATCAAACGAGCCGCAGTCTATATGGATTTGTATCGCGTGTATTGTACAGTGTTCGAAAGACTTGTTGTCGAAATTACTGTGATTATAGTGATGTTTAATATCTTGAATGAAACTTTTACTAAATTTTAATATGAGTGTATTCGTTTTTTTTTTGCATAACTATACTTTTACCTAAATATTGGAAAGAACGTTGAAATCCATAAAATAACAATATTTTCTTTTTGTTTTTTTTTTCTCCAAATATGTGGATCTTTTTATATATCACTGAGAAAAATGTACATAGTCACTACGACTATAACGTATAGTTGTTAAAATATTTTTACGGTTTCTATTTTTTGAGTAAAATATACATATTTTATTAGTTACTGATACTATATTTTAATATTATTAGCATTATTAACCATATTATTAGTAAATTTCACTATAAAATATGGTTGTAACGATTTTGTACATTATGGCAATAGTAAAAATATTTTTACATCAGTGTAATTAACAATAGTCATCATTTACTATTTTTCATAGTAAGGTTAGATATATTTTAACTTGCACCTATTTCTATACTTTATTTTTGTGTCATTATTCCATAACAGAGTTTGGTACTTTTATAGTAAAGATCACAAGAATTTTCTCTAAGTGCAGTTAGGTCAACGAGTACATATATACATATGACTTATAAGCCATGGTAATTAGTTTCAAGAGCAAATGTCAAAAGCTGCTTAAGCTCTGTATTTTTTCTTCTACATCATCTCTCGTCTCTATATTTTGACTGGTATTATGAGATAAACGTCTGCAATGAGCATTAATTATACCGACCGGCGGAATTTTAATTAGCAAAAAGTACACTACGCTACACTCTCAACACAAATGATTTTGTTATGAAAAGCTAGAAAAGGAAATAGCAGTCTTCCCGTTCTTTAGAAACGTTTCTACGCTCGCGCAGTGGAAATATCTGACTTTAGTAAGACAAAGCGCGCGACCGTCTGCGTTGCTCAGATTATTTTTATCAATACGTCCTCTAGAAGCTTAAACTAAACAAAAAACCGCTCGTTCGCCTGAAATTATCATCCTATTAATTTTACCAAGCCTACAGTCTTCTAATTTCTAAGACAACTAATAATTCCTCGATTTTAAACGAACAACTCTCCACACACTCTTTCGACAAAAAAAGCCAGACCCCGTCCCACTTTCGCATAACAAAACCAAGCGAAGGTACTACAAACCTTCCCATTTATGAGGAATGAGGAACGGGAAATTGGCACGCGAGCACGCTGCGTCCTTGTAAAATCAGCCTTATCCACGAGCACTAAGTTCGCGTAAATAAAACGAAAAATCCCTTTGACGATATTAAATACACCCTGTCTAAAAATACACGCGGAATAAATTAATATTTCCTATAGCGATAAGCATCGCCGCCTATGTTATACCGCTCAGCTCCAAAACCACGTCGACTGAGAAAAAAAAGAAGCATAAGGGTACATAAATCGATCCTACACCAACGCAGCCGTATACTCTTTGTTTAGCATCGGAATCGCGTGATTTTTGCCCGTGCCACGTCGGATGCGCGAGAATTGAAAAAAAAAAGAACGATTGCGACCTTCGCTGATATACCTACAACGATGTGCACTGGTTCTAATGAACTTTTTCAAAAATTATCGCGGACAGGCACTGACTGAGCTACCAGTGCGTTATCTTAATTGGCGCTCGTGCGATTTTACACTGCAATGCAGTGGTTTTTTATTCGAGGATGTGCAGGCACTACTACTGCATCGCCAGATAGAAGTAGTGGGCGTCTCGTGTTACTACCCACGAGGTAGTATCACTTTCCGTTGGCGAAATGACTTTCGACCTATCAAGATGCCCTTTGCGTGTGTATATATATGCCTTTTTTTTCAATAATTCGCAGAGCATCGGTTTTATCGATAATCTTAGATAGCTCGTAATTTCAGTATTTAGCTATATTGATTTCATGACAATGGATATATAATTCGTATATAGTGGCTGTTCGTTTGTTAATTGTCTGAAAACGAGACTAATCAAACGAAGAGGCTACTTAACAATCATCAAATAGCGTACGAAAAACGTGACTATATCGCGTGGTATATATATTACAGACGCACTTTCTTTACCACTCGTTCGTTTACAGTATAGTATATCAGGAAACGACGCCGCGCAAGAGTCCATTAAACGCGATTGCACTCATTTCTCGCGCCTCACTTTCACCCCCCTTTCAATTTCACCTACCGTGCCGCTACGATGAACCGTTACGTCTCATTTTTTTCCCACCCTGTCCTACCTTCTTCTTCTTCTTCTTCTTCTTCTTCTTCTTCTTTTCCTACTTTCAATTAACCGCAAGTGCAGCGGCTTCTTCCGTACGATTACCAGGATGAGGTGACGCAACGCGGCCGCGTTTCCTCAACTGTTATTAGCCTCGAACTTTTTATCCCGCGTTTACACAATGGACCGTGCGTTGCTGATAAACTTCGTGGCATTCTATCGAAACGTTAAGTGCTGAAGAGTAGAGACGGTGAATGTTAGTGATAATGTGAGGGAAGGTGGTGTGGTAGCGTGTGCCGCGCGCGTGAAGGTAATTACGGTTGATGATATTCCGCGAAAGGAGCGCGAGCGAAGGTTGCTGGTAATGGCTGTTAGAGTTGCTAGCAAGTCTTTCGGAAAAAGCTTGTAATGCATTCTTCGGAGCTGTATTGGCCGTGTAAAGTTTTGTCGGATTTCTTTGGGATCTAGAAAAGTTTGTTTGGAAGACTATTCTTAAGCAATGATACGCAAAGAAGTCTTATTTGCTTGTTGTGATAGGGCGTGTGCTAATTAAATGTGAATGGTTATTCGTGTAATTTTTTATAAATTCTCTATAAATGTTATCTATTTATAAATGTTATTGGTAGGATGACATCGTTATCGTTAAAAATAATAATAGCATCATTTCATAATTTTAGCATAATACATTAATTATAATGTACAAATTCTGTGTAATTTATATTTGGTAACAATAAGCCATTGCTT
>JAYJLV010048480.1:12883-85286 GCA_036873485.1 Torymus texanus
TGCCGCGTCAGTGCCACAGGTAAGTCAAGAAATGGACGTGAAAAGTCTCGGTGTACCAATAATTGAAAAGCCGCGCTAACGACGAAAAACCTGAGAGGGAAAGGAGGAATAAAAAAAAAAGCATGCAGTACACAGAGACGCTCTGATTAAAAAAAGAAGTTGCAGTTGCAGTGCGATTCTTTGACCAAATAATAAGAAGCCCAGGTGTATGTTTGCGAACGCGTATGGGTGTGCGTTTCACCTCCCACAACCGATAGCTCGACTCTTCCTAACGAACGAAGAAAAACTCTTTGTGCGATTCTGCTATCTTTTTGCTTCACGGGGAGGTTTGTCGCTGTAAAAAGCGCGTGCTCGCAGGGCCTTTGAAAATTCGCGTTGTAATCAGAGAGACAGCTGCTACGCTCGAGCAGAAAGGAAAAGAAAGTGAGCGAGGCAACTTTTGTTTGCACTGACGTAATGTATAATTATTCCGTTTGTGTTTCCGGGAGTTTCGAATGTAAGAATGGAAAGAAAGAAGGATAGTTGCTTTTTTTTAAATGAAAAAAGACTTTTTCGAGAGGTCGTTGACGAAGAATGCTTTATTATCGCAGAGCTATAGCATTTCAAGGAAGAGTGAGTTGCGAAGGCGAAGAAAGATTTTTTTAATCTCATTAGCGGGACTATAGAATTGTGTTTCTATTCTTAATTAGCTCATAAATGGCAAACCAATGTATTGCTACATTTTGCTAAGAAATATGATAAAGTATTATTTAGAAATATGGCATTCTAATCGATTAAATTATGAACTAAATGACTTCCAGACACGAAAGCTGAACTCATCGTTCCAAACTTCTACATCAACGATACAAGTAAACTATTTGCGCTTTATTTCTCAGTGCGACGAAAATCCTTTAACTCCAAAATAAGAATGCACGATGAACGATCAACCATTTCATAAATAAACATTATCCTTTCACCCCGACGTTTACCCACTTTTTCCACTTTCCTCGACTCTCTCACAACTCAACTGCAGCTTCATGGCCTGCCCAAACAGCCCATCCCACTCTCCAACTTTCCTTTACTACGAAGAAAGGACATAACCCTGTACACCACATACTCCGCCTGGAGCGAGACACAGCGCGATATAATACGTCGCAAACGCATAAAGCTCACTTCACCACCTTTGTGCAATACGCGTACCTTTAAGCCATACATCCACATGCATATATATATACACACACACACACCGGACACAATTACGAGTTAGTTGGCCCCAGCTAGTTTCTCTTTCGCTTTGTTCTCGACAGGGGTCGGCTAACCTGCGTGCCGAACTTTACTTTTGATTCGATTTGCGCACCATCGTGGAAGTGTCGTCTTTCTACGGTGGGTAGAATATTGTGACGAAGGGATAAGTGACCATTTGGACGAGGGTTGATTAGAGGCAATGTGGATGTGTCGAATGAAAAGGCAAAGGTGACGAGTTCAAAGATTTTCATAAAATAAGGGTCCATTATTATAGAACATTTTTCTAATCAAACATATGATCTATTTATAGCTATAATTAAAAATCTACCGATCCATAATAATAATCATTCCCTCAATTATTCCTCTAAATACAACCAAACTCTGTTTCTGTCTCTACCTCCTACTCATACTTCGAACTCGGCGTCCATCAAACTAATCGAAAATCCCATTCCCATGTACTCCCCCGCGCACACTGGCGCACAAGAGACAAACGCACAACCCGCGGGATTAATTAACGTAATTTTCCCGAGGACGCGCGCCTCCCATCAGGCTGCTGTTGCACGCGTGGAAAATTGTCGAGACGAACGCTGTTGCTGCTGCTGTTGCTGCTGCTGCTGCTACCGACGCCACTGAGCAGAGGTCACGCAATGGAGTATTGAGATTGAAACTGCCCGGGGAGTCCTTTGACGAAGAGTAGTATATATATATATATATATATATATATGGACGTGCAATTATTTTCTCGCTGCGCTCACGCGCAACGGAGTATTTTTAGCTCTCGCGAGGTCTGTCGATGCGCCTTTCGACCTTTACTGGGATAATGCGCTTCGAAGAATTAGTAATCGGTCGGTTGAGTTTTGTCGACTGCTGGTGAAGTCGAGTGAAGATTTTCAAAATGAAATGTTTCTGTCGTTGAGTTGCGTTGTTTACTATAAAACAACTTATTTTACATTTTCTTCAAAACTATTTATTTTTCTAAGAAAGATACATCAACCATCTGCATACTTTACTGACAACCCAGACTGGTTACCCTTCAAAATACTAATTACACAAATCAATTACTTGGCCGTAACGCAAAGTTAAATGGCATCGGGGTCCAGAGTGTACGAAACGCAATGCTGCATGCAAATTGGCGCAATTACGTGCTGTAAACGCCCGTAACGAGCGAGTAAACACACATGCATGGCAGCACGGAAGACCTTTATAGCAAACAATGCTGTTGGCTATACGTACTAAAATATTCACGAACGAAAGAAAACTGCAGTGATGCGGGTGAATTTAAATTCGAAAAGTTTGCTCAAAAGGTAAAGTAGATAATTTTTTCGTGATTTTGTTGGAGATGCTTTATTTCTATATCTTTGAATTCCAAGTTCTTTGAGTAAAGACGTCAGAGAGACAAAAAATATTGGAAAAATCTTCGACTCGTTTCACCCAATCTTCATCCGAGCATTTCCAAAGAAAAATCGTCCTTGTAATCAAACCTTTTCAATAAACCAGATTACCTCGATAAAACGACAAAGGCTCTCTTTTTTCTCTCTCTCTCTTTTTTTTCCTCTCATCCATCGCTAAAAGCGCAAACTACTTCCACCTTGTCGAATCAGCGCTGCAAACACATCCACGCGCGTCGTCGTCGTTGCTATCGCGATCATCCCATCAGTCCACCCAACCGTCGTGTCGGTGCATTATTATAACTCTCGAAGTGTGCGATTAAATTAAGACGAATTACGCCACATCAACGGGCAGCTCGATAAAATCGAGCCCTCCACTCTCTCTCTCTCTCTCTCTCTCTCTTTCTCTCCCTCTGTCTCTCTCCGTTTGCCTCGTTAAGAGGCAAAGTTCTTCGTCCGGTATATATACTCTGATCCGTAGCCGCAGAGCGCGTGTAAGCGTGCACGAGTCCGACGCGAGGCGACGATAAAAAGCTCCGTAATGAATCACTCTCATTAAAGAAGAGAGTACGCGAGAGAGAAAGAGAAAGAGAGAGAGTAGGTAGGTAGAAAGATGGATGGGGAGGATCGCGGGAGCTGCAAAACGTACACTGCGAGAGCAGTCGTTAGATTTTTACGTTTTTTCTCTTTCTCTCTCTCTCTCTCTCTCTCTCTCTTTCTCTTTCTCTTGTTCTAGAGCCAAAATTTGGACGCTGAAATATGCCCATTCGGTAGCGATGAGTAAAGCCGTTTTTCAAGATTCCAGGAGCACTGAGAGAAAATGATCTTTTGTGCAATTTTAGATTCGTCATTATACGCGCGAAGGTTAATGGTTTTGAAATTAATGACTGAAGCGTATTATTCTCTTTTATAATATATAATCCATCGGGGATTTCCTTAAAAGCCGTAAAAACGTAATCCCCGCTTTATAACTCCGACCAAGCGCGAAGGAGGGGCTTCTTCTCCTTTCTCTTCTCACTGAACCTCCCCCTAGGCTCGTATATTTTCTATCGCGTGCTTTCAAACTATACAAATTTCCGTAGGATGTGTATGAATGCGGCTATTTCGAGCTTAAAGAACCATACGCGTTCATCGAAGTTTATAAATCGAAACAATAATCACTGATTAGTTGTTGACGTTTCACGGTGTTTAGATTTACGTCATCATCGGGTCCAACTTCCGCTATGAAGCGATTGTACGTCGATGGATATATATGTATACTATACTCGTATATCGAGAGGGATCGTATGGAACGGTAGCACGCGAAGCGCCTTGGCTGGTGCACTCGGATCAATGGAATGTCGGCGGAGAGTCTGGAAGAAAGACAATAGGAGCTCGAGTAACGTTGTTCGATGGATCGCTCGCAGAAAATGACGTGGGATGTATGTTAAAATGAGGATAAATTATAGTGGGTATGAGTGTATAAAATATGAATAAATAGTCTTCTTACGAATAAAATATGAACAACTAATTTGTTCGTTTTAGAAGTTGGATGTGGGGCTAGAAATTTTATTTTATTCATAAAAATGTCGTCTAAATAAAACTGTTATAAACAGTAATTTGATAAACCCATTTCGTTCAAGATCCTAATTGAATTAGCACGCAAATAGCAATGTCAATATTGCTCACGTCAATATTTCCTTCCCAAGAAATAATCAATCCAAAGCTACCTGCCAGGAGACACAGACCGTGTCCCTATTAAAACTCCATATATTTTTATCAGGTATAAACTACTACAGTCGGAAGCATAGAGACCTAGAAAGCGAAAGTGATGAGGTACCTCTCCTACTCACGCCTTAAATTATCCCTTAAATTTTGCACGAACCATCCTCGTACTCACGCGCGTGTGCTCGAAGGGTTTACTACCAGGGAACATGGGGGAAAGAGGAGCCTCTTTAAAGTGTTATTATACGAATTTCTCGGGATGCGCGTAAATTGAATTTTCCACCCGAGCGCGCAAAATTGCTAGCTTCACTTGGCTATAGTACACGCGCTCGCCTTGTGCGCAACGCAATTTGCAGTTCGCGAAACTCTTACGCGAATGATTCTTTGATCTGTCGTTGAACGTGACGTCTACTTTTGCTTGGGGTATTATTGCGAGTGACGTGTGTTTTCTTCTGGGGTGAAGGATTTTCAGGACTATGGAATTTGAAAGGCGATGGTGTAGTGTTTCAGAGGGCGTGTTTCGATGTGATACATAGTGGTGATTTATAAGTAGTGGTTGTACAGTGCGAAATAACTGTCGCTATATAGTATAGAGTTAAACTATATTACGCTTTGATGAATTAATTTTCGTTTAATATAAATTACACGGTGGATTTCATCATTCTCATTTAGATCGTAATCGTGTATCAGTTCATTAGAATAATTACTATCCTATACCCGCTCGTGTTACAAGCAATTTTCGGGTAAATTTCAAAATGCAATTATAATATAAATTAGATACATTACAGAGAGAGGAGAGAGGAGAGAGAGAGAGAGCAGTTAACGATCAATGGATATCGCTTGTAAGAACGCGCTTCGTTGCTCCTGCCAGTACCACCAGTCGCTCGACGGATATTGGAGCCGGCGATTAGAGCAAAGGGCGTTATTGCGCTACATAATACACTCCTTGGATCCTCTCTGCAGATCGAGGAGACAACTGCACGCCGGAGAAGGAGAAGGAGAAGGAGAAGGAGGAGGAGTAAATAGCCTTAATACAGCTCAATTTGGCCCCGAGCTTGCCAGCGCGCACACACACACACGCTCGTGCACAATCGTTTGTGGATATTGAACCATGTGAAACGCGACGCCGTCATCTTGTCCCTAACGAGATTCGCACCCCGTATTATCGTTCGTTAAACGGGACCGAATTTCGTATGCGAGAGTATTAAGATCAAATTCAATTTCGATATACCTAGTGAGAATATAACCATATACGATTATTCGATTCCGTAAAGTATTTTAATAATTCGGTCTATAATTAAGCTTATGCTGATTACTCCACTAGATGGCGTATTCCTAACCGCAAGGCTCTTACATGAAGCGACTACAACTTCAATTTTGAATATTGCGAATTTGGTTCACCTCATCATTACAATCCTGAATTGTTTACTTCATATCGGTTCTCCCATTCCTTGTTTATTACATATATTCCATCCACCTATCTTATCTTTTTCTTACACCGACCTTCCATTATACAGTTAACCTTGCACAGATGAACTTTCATTACCTGTACCAGATACTAGTTCGAACGACTTGACGCATGAGCTTACACACAGTCATAGCTAACCAGTGTCTCAGCGCCTTCGGCGTCGCGAATTTCGCAGTAGCGGAACACAGTGGCGCCGTTGTGGGAATTGTACTACAAACCGGAAATATAATCGCGGAGACGTTGACAGCGCCGGTGGGACGAGGTGCGCGCTATGTCCCATCCACTCTTCCTTTGTCCGGAAGGTTATGACAGCTGAGACAAGGAAATGGACAGAGGAAGAGGAAACAAGTCGGCGTGTAGTTAGGTAGCAAGCAAGGAAGCAGTAGTGCACGCGCGAGTTCTAAACCCATCAGCCTTTATATTGTTAGCTGGATGGAGATTGCAAGATGAAGGCAACGCCATCATGGAATGTGTCCTTGGAGATAAAGCTCGAAGGTATTGTTGAAGGATTCATCGAATTTTTCAATAAGTTTTAAGGTCACGATAATGGTTTGCAGTTCTAATTGATTGAATTAACTGGATTGCAGTTTTAAAAGACCTGGAGTGGCCGTCTATACATAGTTTTTATCGTTTCTCGAAGTAGCAGTTTTCTCTTCGTAGCTTTTTAATTTTTTAAGTAGCAGTAATACATTTCGTCAAGAAATACTTCGCCAACTTTTTTAATGACCTGTACAAACTTAAATATTTTTTAATTAAACTCGGCAGAAGTTGTCGTCGTCGTCTTCGTCGTCTTGGCTATACCCTTGAGAAACTCCGAGCGAAAAGTCGATAATATTGAAAGTATTTCATCCGATTACGCGGTACAGCCGCTTTGACGATTGCCGAACAGTGGGCGCAATTCAATTTGACCTTACTTATATCCTGGCTATCACCCCATTACGCGACATTAATGCCTGTTGATGGCCGATGATTAAAACTTTTTAATTCGACGAGTGAGAGAGTGAGAGAAAGAATAGCGCGAGAGCGATATAAAGATCTTACTTCACGGAAGAAGACTGAAAAATCGGTATAGGAAGGGGAGCGAAAGAGCCGAGGAAAAATTAGGGTACTTCAAGTACATGGCGCGCAGTAAAGTGGAAAAATTCGAGCTAGCGCCACGCTTACGCGGCCTCCTTTCGAATCGCGGAACAATTTCCCGCGGAAGCTTCACCCCCTTTTGTCCTTCTTCCCTGTGTCCAATAGGAACAAAAAAGGTTAACACGTCAGGGTAGAAAAACAGGCGGCATGCTTTTTATCTTGGCTGCAGTTTAATCTCTTTTAATTTAGGACGATCGAAGATTATATTATGAGACTACATAATTCAAAGTTCCTGAATGATACATTTAAAGCTAGGCGTGTATGGAAATGAAGATGTGGAATTTTGCTCATTAAGTACCAAGAGTAATTAAAAAAGCGATTCATTCTAATTAAAAGTTGCAACGTCTCATATACGCGGTGTTATAATATTATACCGCAGTAAGATTAATGGGATATGACGTTATACTTCCAAGTTTACTAGTATACACAATCTGCTATACATTGATTACTGTTGTGGCAAGATTAGTAGAATTAGTTTAACTTTGAATTCACACGTAGTTGGGAACTTTGAGTATTGAAGTCTTTGATAAAACATGTATTATTTATATAAAATAAGTTTTTAAAGTAATGATTTCGAATATCTGTCTGAGGTTGATATTTTTTTCGTAGTACAAAACTAATTATAAAGTAACTTCCATTGTTCTCTACGCTTAATGATCCAATTCTTATCTAAAGTTACTGTAACAACATTGATAACTCTGATTCAAATGTTATCTTAAGGATTACCTGAGAGAACGTCAAATTTAATGACTGATTGTTCACTGACTTTCTCTAAATAGACTATTAATTAAAAAGAGCTTTCGTTTTCTCCAGTTTATAACATCTTAAATAAAAGTAGATAACTCAGATAATTAATAGACATCAAAAAGTACAACAATAAATACAAAATTTCAGATAAGTACACAACAGCTTACAGAGTTTCACATCACTGCAAGCACAACTTCGTGCTAACCTCTCTCGAAGAAAATCTCAAAACTTTCTGCATTATAAATTTCCATCATCCTGATAGCTAATTGCGAAAAGTCAATTGACGGGACTGCAAATAATTTTGCCCGTTGGTCTGGACAAAATAATTGACCGATCGCGCAACGGAAAGTTGTACGAGGCTTAAACATTAAGTAGCCCTAACTAACTACGTGCGCAGGGATTATGAGCAGCGTGGCACTTGCGCGCCTTGTAAATCTGTTACCTCGACCACTTCTGTTATACAGGGAGCGATGAATACACGCTATCGATGGTCGTTGTTAGGGGTACTGGCGCTGCTGCTGCTGGCCTAGTTCGTATAAGGGTGACCGATTTATCGGCGTGCCAGATTTACGTCAGGCACACGACAATTAAATTTTTTTTTCTTTATGGTTTAATTTACCTCGTTATTTATACTAGTTTATTTCTTTTATGGCTGTTTCTACTTTATTTATGGTTATCTTATCAGTGAGTTATAATAGAGTTGTCAACGGAAGTGTCTGCAGTTCAATTTCAGTTTTTATTCTGTCATATATAAATCATAAAATCCCTCTTCCTCTCTGCAAAATGAAGAATTATCTGCGTTCTCTTTTTATTAATTTTTTATGATCGTGTAACTGATACTAGCGATCGGATTATTTTTAAATATCAATTTATGTAAAGGGCTTTTACCTGTTGAATGTATTCTAAATAAATAAATATATAACTATTAATGCCATGATCAATAAGAAAATCTGGTTTGTTTTTTATATTTTTAAAATTGAAAATGAAATACCGCAAATTTTTTTTTTCATAATTTTTTTTAATAATTTTTTTTCACAATTTGTTTATATACCATATACTGCAGCTTACGTTAAAAACTTTGGAGCGTTATTTGACTTAACTAGACTTTCACAAATAATATTTTGTGCGTAATATTAGAAACTTTATATAAATATAGTTGACGTTACATAATTAAAACCGTTGAAAAATACAAAGTAAAAGAAAAGCAAGCAAAACATATTCAGAGTTAACCATCCACTTCACGTAACGATCCTCCCAAGTCCCTCTTACTATGCAAACTCTCAACAACCAAAGACTTGCATCAGCTTCTCTCTCTATCACATCAGAAGAAAGCGTAGCCAAGATCTAACGGAACTCGTTGTCGCAAGCGCAGTTACCGCTCGTGTCCATTTGTGTCAGGACGTGCGTTGAGACGCTAATCTTGTAATCCAAGCTCCCTCTTACCTCTACACCTGCTTCGAGAGTCTTCGGGTTTACTCTACTCCAGTATAGTATTACTGCAATTCAATTAATGAAAATGCATTCTCCCGCTACCATTGCTGCGACTGACGTTTCCATTCAGTCGCTTTCTTTTTCTGCTCTTTACTTGCAGTTCCGCAGGTTTGCAGACCTCGATGTGTATACAGATGGTTTAAAAGAATTTTTGGCAAGAACATCTGTGTAGGAAAGGGTTACAGTCGGGTCGAGAATTTTTCGATTTTAAGAAATTATTGGTAATATTTTATGGATAAAATAGTTTTTGGCAATTTTCAAAGACAGAAGTGGAAAGAGAGAATTTTAAGATTTAATTGTACTTTTTGGTAGTGTGCCCGGGCTAACCATAATGTCAATTGGATGAAATATGTTGTGGAAGTGGAAGGTGAAATGTAGAAGACAAATTGTTGATTTTATGAATTTTCGTAAAGTGCAATACGGAGTAATACCTACATAATCTAATGTTATTTGGCGTTCTGGAAATTTAATGCAAACATTGCGAAGCATACGAAGCATATTTGACAAGCATTGTTAGAATATTAAAACTTATCTGAATATGCATTAGCTAAATGTAATGGAATTACTAACTTTCGATGTAATGTGGTAAAAGACTTGCATAGTTCTACATCCCCTGTGGCTTGCACCCATTAAACTACACTAAAATATTCACATATATCCACATAAATCCTACACAGTACATATTATATACAATTCACCACAAAATACCTTATAAACCATTAAAAATACTTTGTAAACAACCGTTTATGAATACTCCTACGATATCCTTTAACAAAAAATTATTAACTCTATTTAAGTGTATCTCCATACACTACAAGTGCTGCACATGGATTCGCTTAAGATCTGAACCTCTGTCCTCGTAATTTTTATGGCGTACTAACCCTGTATTGCTGCACATCAAAGTCAACCGATAACACGTTATGAACGCTTCCGTGGAGGTTAACAGTTCTCCTCTATCTCTTCCCTGCTGAACGTTCTTGCGAGTTTAATACAAAAAGCCCACACATATCAGCTTCAACATTCCTACAATTTCTCTATAAGATGTTCCATAAATTTACAATCAATCGTACCTTTCCCTTACCACTGTATAATGCGGAACCATTCAATAATTCTTCCGAATAGCCCATAATTCTTCCTAAGTGCCCGATAGGTATAAGAAATGGTCCTTTAAAGTTCGATAACTCTATTGGTCCTTCCACGTTTCTTCACGAACGCTTATGGTAGAAGAATGTTACCGCATTATCATGCTAAATCATGCATGATCTCAAAATTCTTTCCTCAATCATTCAATGACAATATCCCTTGCCCTCTTTCTTGACCACTAACCGTCCCATTATCCCTCTGAATTATGCATACTCTCATATGCACTAACTTCTCATTATTCTAACAAACATCATCCCTGATAGCATCTAATTACTCCCATTCCAACTTTTCTTCGACAAACAAGAAACAACCACACACATATACACACACTCGGCGCGCGTTCCAGAAATTAATCGAACCGCACTCGTGTATAGCCCCCGTCAATTTTCCAGGGGGCGGCCAATTCTGCGTGCCGGCACTTATCCCCAACGTTCTCTTCTCCCCCCCAAGCGCGCGGCAAATCAGCCGCATGCAACAACTCTCCACGCGAGATCAATTTCTCCGAGAGCACGAGCAGGGCCATTATCAGCGGGGGGGAGGAGGAAAAGCAACTTGCGTACAAATCTCTCTTCCCCCCTTCATACTGTAGGCGGATGACCATTTGCTTATATAGTTAATGTGTGTTTCGTCAAAGCTCCGTTGCGAGGTAGACATGGTAATGGTATATCGATGGCTGGTAGGATGCTTGTTGAACAATTGTGTCTATGGAAGGTATCGAATTATCACGTGGGCAGGGAAGAGTGATTTTTTTCCGTAAAATAAAAAGAAATATCGAGTTTATAGTTTTTAAAGTAAAAATCGATTACAGTCAGAATATGTGTGGGACGTATTGAATTGCAGGTAAGCCGATATATTTTAGAAGTAGGTATTCGCTTGCAAAAAAACATTTCCTATTTTCAACTTTAATCAAAGGAGTGACGTTCCAACGCTCTGTACTTTTTCTAGAGATAAAAGCTATTCGTGTTACCGCAATGCAGAATGTAAAAAATTTTGAAAAGTGTCCGTCATAAGTAACGTTAAGTTAAAAATATCTAGTCGTATCAAGTTTATAAAATAATGCGGTGCATATATCTTGGGATGCATCAACCTGCATTACCGTGACAGATAATACAGGTAGATGCATTCCACGTATAATATGACGTTGTCTAACTAGATTTGATATGCATCAACCTACAGTGTATGCAGATAAAGTGCTTGTTTTATCTGATGGAACTTTGATCGATTCTTCAATTTCCTTGCATTTATTCATTCATAAAGATTAGACGTTCAATCTATCAGCTATTTATGTACTGTACCTATGATACCTTTTGTTTAAAAGAACATTTTTCTCAATAGCAATTCCAGATGATTTCAAAACAGCTGCAACTAGAAAATTGCATATCAAATTCGGAATTGCGAAAAGATTTCTCTTTATTTTCCATCTATGAAATTAATTTTTAAAATCACTTTTCTACTTTCTAGAAATTATTTATTACGATGTAAATATACCATATTTATATATTATTTATTATAAAGTACATGTGATACAGACAATCATAGTTTCTATAGGGACCTCTGTAACTGAATCTCTTCCTAACCCTATTTATTTATTGATTTAAAAGCTATTTCTTTTAAACTACATAACTTTGTTTAGTTTCTAAAAAAAATTAACCATCTTCTCCAAACAATCGATCCTCCCCCCCCCTCCAACTCTCTCACCTCCGCCATGAACACACCCTTCTCCACTAATATTTTATTTATAAGCACATCGACCTACCAAATGAAAATCTCGGCAACCAACTAACCAACCAACCACCTCTCACAAAATTCCCTCGTTCGCCTCACTCTGCGGTCAATGGATCTTTTCCGGTGCTCGAATTTTTCGCCACGTCACCGCGACATATTGAAGCCTCCGTGGTATAATAGCCTTCTGCTACCGCGACTTCCTTTCGAGCTGCACCGCGGGATTTATGTAATTTGACCCGAATGCGCGCACGCGTTCGTCTAGCTTTCAATGATCATACACATATATATACCTATATACGAATCTTCGCTGTTGCTTTCCTAATGTAATAAGATCAAAAGTATCGACTTTTGTGGAAGGGGAAACGTAGCGTGCGTTGAAAAGATTCCTTCTATACGTCGAATTTAAATATTCTCGCATAGCTTTTCCATTAAGCTAGCTAGCGACACTTAGTGCATTGTTGAGTATTGATATTCCGTAGCATGAGCGAGCTATAAACGCAGCGCAGAGTGAGAGTAAAAGAGAGATTGATACGGTTTGAAAGGTTTTAAATTAATGTTTGTCGTGGTTAATGGGAAAAAATGCATACCGAGCAGCTCTTTCGAATGGAAATGTGCGTGCGTTATTTATCGCGTGCACTGTGAGAGAATGTTTAGTGGAGAATTTTATGCTTAGTTCTTACTTAACAGTCTTTACAACAGTTAACATTGTGATATCAAATTGAAATTGTGCGTTGCTTTGTAGAAGGTAAAATTATACTTAAATAATGAACTCCAGTGTATAACTATGTAAAAATTCTTGAGTGATATAACAATTTTATTACTCTATAGACCATCATTACTAACGTTTGTATCGTAATTTTTCTTACACACACTGCATAAATTGTTAGTATATCGTAGGAAAAGCGACTATTCTTAAACTATTTTTCGACGAGCATCAGCCACACTTATGGCGAAAAATTTAACCGCCTTTAAGACCGATGAGAAGAGCTTTTAAATTAGAACTAAAACAATCACCACGTGTTCTAAAACGCATTAACCTTTAATTTACGAACTCGCGTGGCACGGTGACGGCGCATCTTCTGTCGTTCTCAAGTTGAAAACAACTTAATTTCATTATAAACTTTTTTCATCTCTTTCTCTCTCTCTTCTCAAACGTCTCGACATACAGCAAGTTCGCACGCACACCGAAGACGCAGCAGCAGCAGCCGTTTAAAACTTACCGAACTATAACGTTCCATTCGAGAGAGAGAGAAAGAGAGAACTCGTATAATGCGTAATAACTTCTGAGTCCTTCTCGACGTATACTCGTCTACTATAATACACTCACCCGCGGTGAGAACAAGAAAGCAATCTAAACTAAAAACTCTCTTGCAAGTTAATAAGCGTATATATCTCCTACTTCACATATATACAAACCCCTTGCATATGCGCACTATATTCATGGTATTATTAAAAAAAAAAAAGTTAAATAGACGCGACTCTTTTTTACTCCAAACACGACAAATTACCCGACACACAGGCGTCATTATCGTAATTCCTTTCTGGTAACTCTCGCAAAAAGGCGCAGCCGTGGCTAAAGATACAAACACCGTCGGTGCGTCTATGACGATGGTATAGCGGTTGTAACAGGATGTTCGCCCGGGCGAAAAGTCGATAATTCATTATTCCCAGCAGCGTCCTTTGCACCCACGTATATATACGTACCTACGTCTACAAAGGCGGCCTTAGCACCGCACGTTTAGCGAAAATAATCCACACGAGCGTACAAAGGGTGTTCTCACCTGTACCAAGTTTTTTTTTTTCCTCTCTTTCTCACGATCCAGTAGAAATTCTTCTTCTTCTTTTTTTATTCACGCGTTCAGAGTGTATAATCGCGATCGAGCGTAGTCAACAGTCGAAAAGCTCGTATGGGTAATTGGGACGCGGCGCTTTAGCTCTGATGTGTATTATGCGCGAAGAGTGGGTACAGTCGTTCGCCCTGGTACAATCGATCGCGCAGTCGTTCAAGTAAATCGTTGTTTGGACTGCGCACGTATGTGTATGCGGGTATAGGTTGTAAAAGGGGAAGTTGATAGCGCCTGTGAGTGAGTGAAAGTATCGGGGAAAGTTTGTATTTTTTTAAAGGAATGAAAGAGCACGTTATTTTCTCTCTCTCTCTCTCTCTCTTTCTCTCCCTTGCTAAAGCATACGTTCGTTGGTTTTTGTAGAGGAAAAGTTGCAGTTGAATCGGCAGTTTGTATAAGCATTCAAGCGTGTGTGTTGCCGGCGAGTAGTTTCTGTAGTTTCTGATAGGAGCCTGCCGTTGCTTCCGAAATGCGAGATTCGAGCTTTGGTCCGTCTGTTAAATGTTGCCCTTTTTTTGCGAGTTTGTAGGGGAGAAAGCTGGATTCACTTGTCATGAAATATATCTGATATTGGATATCGGCCGTTCGTTGTTAGTAGAATTATACAAATGATAAAAAATATAGTTTAAAAATGTATAAACTGAAAATAAAATACATTCGAATGTAGGTACCGTATTATGGGTTTAGTATTGCACTGATAAGATGAAATTATATATTATGTTATATACAGTCACGTTTATAATTTCAAAATTTTTTTTGCTATTCTAAAGGACAGTTTTAATAAACAAATTAACCATTTTAGTTCGTATTTTGATTTTCGAAACCATCTTAAGTTGAGCAACTTTCTAATTAAGGCAGTTTAATTATGAGCAACAGTTTCTCGTGGTTTTAGCCTGGGTACAACTAATAGCGAAATTGATTTCAACTGGTTTAAATGAACGTGATTGGCTATATTCATTATAAATATATATATCTTACAATTAGACTAATTAAACCTATATATTTCTTTGCTATGAATAAGATATTCCACCAATTAGTAATTAATTTACTTATTTTTATAAAAAAGATAACTTTTAATTATAATTTTAGAAATCAGTTCCAATTAACATAGACTCTTAAATGATTACAGTAACAATTAACAATATTACTTCATCTTATTTTTCAGTCAAAGTTGTATTCTGTTATTTCTATAATTATGTAAATTTTCATTTTCACTGCGAACCATTCCAAGAATTCAATACACATACGCACACGTGGCCACTTGAAAACTGCATAATACCACTCGGCAACTATATACCGGAAAGTCGGTTATCCGCCAATTATTGACTTTGCGTGCGAGAAGCGCTAACATACACACAACTGGCACGCTCTCTCATCACACATAAGATAAATCGCACAGCAGCCCGAGGCGTATAGCCAAGTACATCCAAGATCAAACATTAACTCCTAATGAGAATCTCACAGATCCTTCTTGATATTCCAGTACCATGAAAGTAAATTTTCACACTAATTTTTCATTTCAAAATATAATAAAATCAATATATTGAATGATAATTGAATTCGTTCAATTAAATATCATCCAAAGTGACCGGAAAATGGCTGTCTATTATTACCAATGTATAGTCTTTGGTCACGAAGCGCCGCCGTATTAACCGAATCACCGATAATTTACCTCCTTTTAAATACTGAAAACGTTAACCGACTGAGTTGTCCACTTTCCGTGGCGTTAAAATTTCACAGTTCGATAATTATATGCTTGCGTATGACGAATCGGCTGAATATGAAGCGCTCTCGTAGAGACAGAAAGAGAGAGAGAGAAACCGAAAGAGGTGGATACACTAATGGTTCATATATTTTTTTCCATTCGTTATCGATGTTTTCACTCGAATTCAATTCCGATCCTAAATTCAGCGAGTATATTCGTAACCTGTAATATGATAATGGGATTCAATTAGCGCAAGTTGAAAAGAATTTATTATTGTTCAGTACTATTTCGCGTTAATAAAAACATAAATATCGTATTTTTATTATTAACTCTGCGTAGACCTTTTAAAACTCAATTAAATCTATATCATTGAATTTCAATCCACGTATATATAAACGTACTAAAAACACTAAACATTGTTTAATCATTTTTACCTCCAATACCCAATCATGCTTTATTCAACACAACACATCAGGTTTCACCTTCCGGGGACGCATTTTTTTACGACTATCACCCGTCCTAAAATCCTCCACCATCATCGTAATTAATTCGTCTGCTACCATTTAAAGATCCCCTTCTCTGAACGCCTCGCAATTATCAATATAGAACACGCCACTGGCGTTACCACGACCCTCCTAACAATTTAATCTCATTCTCCTTCCACCCTCGCAAAAATCCAACTCTCCACTTCCCCACGCGCTATACCTACACGCTTGCGTCTTCGTTACAGGACCAAGCGCGAGCTTGATAATCCGATCGGACGTCTAACTATCCGGAAAATACGACGGCGTTGCTGCGCTACTGCTGCTGTAGCAACCGTGTGTTAAT
Source organism: Torymus texanus (assembly GCA_036873485.1). Lineage (NCBI taxonomy): Eukaryota > Metazoa > Arthropoda > Insecta > Hymenoptera > Torymidae > Torymus > Torymus texanus. The sequence continues at coordinate 29,288 of JAYJLV010048480.1, forward strand.
ATCGAGAACGAGCGAGTGAGATACACTCTTCCCGAGTAATTTACGGGAACACGAGGGCTGTAAGGGGGAAATTTCAGACGTGGTCTACGTGTTGGATAAATGCTGAGAGATAGGCTGCTTTTGTTTTTGTCGTATGTGTGTGTGTATATATTCGGATGTGAGAGAGGCTCGATGATCTTTTATTGCAAAAGTTTGCACGAGGTTTAGTATATAGTCGCGGTGTATAGAAGTCAAGCTCTCGATGAGTTTCCGTCTGCTTTATTAGGTTGGATGAGTTTTTGCGAGACGAACTCGAGGGAGTGATGAAAATTGTTTGATTTGTTGGTTGTTTGGATTAGTTCTTTATTATACGCGAGATTATATATAGTCGACAGTGTACTTCTTCGTTGTATGCTAGTATTTCGTCAATATGATATTTTCGATTCTCTTTTCAATTTATTACTAGACAAATCGAGAAAAATGAAGCTAATTGGTTACTTTTTTAAACGTAAATATATTTTATAATACATACTTTACTTTTGTAAATATCTAAGATGCAAGCTTTTGTTTGAACTTTTATAATAATATAATTTTCTATTTTATTTCAAACAAAATTATTACTCTTCTTTTAAACTTGTGCATACAAGTTGAGAAGCACAATAAAATTGCTACAATGAAAATTATCATTTGCCCGGGCAAAAGCTCAGTCCGAACTTTGGAGAAACTCAAGCAAAACTCGTGTACACGCGCATTGCAAAAACGTTCACCACGAAAGAGAGAGAGAGAGAGAGAGAGAGAGAGAGAGAGAGAGAGAGAGAAGTGAAAACAGTTTGGTTTCCTCTCCCGTCACGGGACGCTGCCCGACTTAATTAAATTTTCTCTTTTCCGACCGACACTTTCTCTTTGCTCTCCCCGTCACCTTTCACACCGCGACTACCACTGTAATTTTTTTTTTACGTTCACAATTAGGCTCAGGGTTTTTTTCAGTGAAATTCACGCCCATGAGACGTTCGAAGAAAAATGTGTGAAAAATGGTCTCGCGAAACTATTTCACGGCTAGCGAAGTTCAGACGGAATACGGAGTCGATGGAAACTTACTACAACAGCTATAGTTTGAGAAATGGAGCTATCGGAATTTTTCGCGAAATCATGGTCACTTCGCTCACTGCCGAGGAGTTATTACGAAACTGGCATGCCACTTTACGAACTTTCTTAATTTTTCAACCGATGCATCATGAAGTCAATTCCCATCGTAAAGTGAGAGATTTTTCGTTAAATTTTTCGTACGTTTTACACGATGTATATATCTCTGGCTTCCCAAAATAACCGAATAAGTCCACTTATGTGAAACTGGAGATAACCCCAGATTTTATATCTTCAAATAGGCCTTTTTCATTTACCACTTTCAGTAGTAGTAAAAATATTTCCATAAAGCTACAATTCACCCGAAACGTAACCAAATAAGTCCATTTTTCAAATTTTCTGCCCGGAACAGCCGAATAAGTCCAGAATTTTTTTCGTTTATCGTAGTTATTATTTATTTTATCTATTCAAATTTAATGTGAATATGAAGGCTAATATATATTTATCAGTTTATTTAAAAAATTTCTATACACTTTCAAATTATAAACATTTTAAAATTTTACAATATTAGTACAATACAAATACAATACATATGGTCGTAAATTTAATAGAAATGTCAGAAAAATAGAAATTTCTTGAATAAGTTATAAGAATTCATTGAGCAATTGTTAATTTTGTAATTTATTGACCCGTTCGATAATTAAATTAAAGAATACGCTCTAAAATAAAGGCGAACCGCACTATCAGATAAGTCCATTTGAATATTTTTGTTGAGTTCTTACTCGTTTTTAATGCATCAGGAAATGTATAATAATCTGTTGAAACTATAGCGTGTAAATATGTGTGTTTGAATGTGTCAATTAACTAGTCAAGTATCGCGACTCATCTCGTTTCTTCCGATCTTACATATAAGTTTGAACATTAAAACCCGTTTTTCTCAGAAACTCGAAAAGTAGACCTATTTGGTTATTCTGGGAAACCACAAATATATTCTCAAAAGCCCCAGCCGCACATAACTCAAAGAATTTTATCCCGATAAAAGTAGTGCGCTGTACAGCAACAAACTACAAGAGCAACAATATGTCAGCGACGTCGACTGACAGCTCGTGGCGACGTGTACACGCGTGTATACCGACGATTATTTATGTCCGCACAGCCACCAACGCCGCTACCACCGTGTATATAACTCTTCCTCGCGCTCGCGCTCGCCTGTGAAACAAGTGCCTCCCCCCTAACTATATATACTACTGACATCCACCGGCCAGATATGCACACACATATAGCCAGGAACTCTTTATCAAAATTCTGGTGGTCGTTGCAATTGTAATCTTATTGAGTAAGTTTATTTTGAAATTGTAAACTCGTATACGTCGATAAAATATATGATACACTGTCCAGTAGCAACGGAGAAAAGCGTTCGAGAGGGAAGAAGTTCGTCCTTGGGGTACCGAGTTCAATCCCCAGAGCCACGCTGACTCGTTTGTCTATTTTACTATTTAATGCAAATTATAAAGGCCAGCTGGGGTTATTTATAGAGAGGAGTACTGAACGGTTGAACCAGTATTCCGTAATTGAATATAGCTCTTGATGGATGCCTGGACTGTGTTATAAATAGAGAGAGGGAAGAGGTCTGGGCTGGCTGGTCGCTAGTGGTGTAATGAAACCATGATTAATTGTTAAGAAATAGAGAGAGGAGAGTTAAGGTGTAGTAGCAACGCAAAATGTAGGTTGCGGTGTTTAATTAAATAGGTTATGTGTGTTACTGCTCACCACTGGGCAATTTACTTCAATTACAATAATATATTAAAACGAACCTGATATAGAGACAAGTTTACACTTATTGTAAAGTTACATTATCCGTCATTACTTTACAATCATTAAATCTTTTCTTAATGAATAATTTTAATTCAATTTCCTTAATTTCAAATCACCTATACTATCCCACAAAATACATTTCTCCCAATTGCTTCTCGAAAAAACTCTACTACCACCTTTCTAAATCTACCCTCCAATCTCATCTGGCTTTAATCTGCCGGCGACGCTGCACCAGCTTCGTCTCCTCGAACTGGCTCCCATCGACCAGATGGAAGGGCAATATACAAGTGCAGCTAATCCGGCGACGCTCATTTCCGAACTCTGCCCACCGTCAGCTCGCCTGCGGGGATATTGAGGCGCCCCAGGGCTAGATTAATAAATTTGCCGACGACCGACCGACACGGTACAGGGTGACATCCGCCAGGTGGTGGTATGTCTGCGTTGAGACTCGAAGTAGTAGTTGGGGAGGAAGTTTGTTGTGGGGGCTATAGATTATGATTTTGATGGTTTTGGTTGACTTTTTTTGTAGATTAAGAGAGGGTTGTTAAATGATGGGGAAATTTATTGGTATTGATAATTGATACGTTTATGATAAGATATAGTGTTTGCGAAGAAAACCGTAAAAAGTTGCAATAGAGCAACTTTACTAGAAAGCATCGATATTATGCAGTGTAACATTTGAGTCAAACATTATTTTCTTCTGAAGCTTTTTATAAAAGAGTATTAAAAGAATTACAGCCCTTTTTAACTTTTTAGAGGGAGTCACTTTTGAGAGTTTTCTTTTGACTTTTTCTTTTGACAGTCACGGGGAACATACAGTTTCAAAGCTTTATAAAAAGTTCTACATAAACTGCATAGGAATCATTTGTTACAATACCAAGAAATTTTCTAATCCCTCATCATTAAAAACTTTATTTGGTAAACTAGAAGCTGTATAAACGAAACTTTTAATATCTCTAGTTTATCGTTTCTATGATCAGATTTAAGCATAAATATGGTATCAAATATTTCAATATTTTTACGATCAAGTCTAGCTATAATTAGAACGATATTTTTTCATGTACAAATTTATTGCATCTAATGATAAACACTCTGGATTAGTTAACCTCGTATACCTTAGGATCCTAGCCTACAGTATTAGATCTGTCCATCCACGAAAAGTTAATTCGTCAGTGGGTCTATTTGTTTGGAATTCGTAAACCCTGGAATTAACTGCAACTTAATTCAATAAATTTTAATTCAATTTTTTTCTTTTAAAAATTGCATACAAATTGCATCAAACCAATTTTTTTATTGATTTCCTTGTTGATATGTTCAATGTTTCTATAATTATTATCGTGTATACAATATAAAATGAAAACAAAGAAGTAGAAAGCAAAAAAAAATTAACTTTTCAAGTATGTATGTGTACACCACAAGACGAACATTTGCCAACTTCTTAAAGTTGCACGATTGTAGAACTGACTAATTAAATTTCCACTTGAATCCGGCATTACGAACTTTTGAAGTACTCACCAATGAACCCTGTACACTCATCCTAATACTTGGCCGAATCATCGAAAACTCTTAATGAATTGGTTTCATAAGATGCCGTGCAGTATGTAGTATAGTTCATATGGCGATATGGAATTCGCAACTGGAATAAAAATACCTTCCGAAAAAAACATTTATTTGTTTCCTAAAGTAGCAGAACTAAACTTTTTAAAATTTTGTTCAATTCGCTAGGTGTAAATGTAGTGCACTTGTTTTGAAGTTCATCTAGCAACTCTTGTAAAGTTCGATACATTTTCTGGTTTTGACGACGACTGTACTTGCGAACAAATCATCTACTTTTCGAACAATTAATCAAGTGACCTACTTTTTGGTTTAAGATGACGATATTATAATTTTGTTATCAGTAACATTAAAAACCTTATTGTCAATAAAATTACTTTATTCTTTATAAACAACTTTGAAACTAAAAACATAATCAACTGTTAATTAGAATGAGTAAACAAATAATTTAATGTCAATTATTGATTTTCACGATATGTCATTTAAATCAATAGATAATACTGTTACCTTACATGTACATTAAGACTTTTTTTACTGCGCAATAAAGACGTCGATAAAACTGTCTTACACTAGAAAGATGGACATTTAGATGAAAATAAATCCATCCACTGACAAATTGTATACACTACAAGAACGGTGTTCATGTTGTGTACTAAAGAATAAAATAAGAAAAATACTATTCATAAACTAAATTTATTTATTTATAACTTTAAGGTATACGGTTAAGTTATCTTTATTCAACTTAAGGATAACAAAAACTTTTTGGCAGCTCTTAACCAAATACTTTTATTTTCACCTCAATATGTACATTTTTTTTATCAAAACGAAATAAATAACGTAAAAGCAAACAAAAAACTTATGAAAAACTTTCAGAAAAACAGGTTTCCGCATGCATCGATGTCTGTTCTGCAGTCTAAAATTGATGCTTATGTGCTATTCGTTTTTAAAATAAACCACTAATACATACAGTTTTTTACATCTGCGCACAAAAACCTCGTTCGGTTCTGATAATCCTTTCCTCAGCCGACACGTGCACTATACCCACTGTTCTATATACCCACTGTAACAAAAACTAAAGTGAATCCACCGTCACTTTCATAATAACGCTTACCGACTCCAATTACTTTCGTAGTCCTCCTTTTACCACTACCACAAAACCACGATATATTAATAATACCACGGAAGAAAGAGCCAAAATATCCAAGCCTATAAATATATACGCGTCTTCAGCGCGTGAAAAAAAAAAGAGAGTCAGTCTCGCACGTCATTGACGACTACAACACGAGAGGCTCGCGGCCTTGGAGAGCATCGACATTTGGTGAATATGTATATATATATATATATATATATATATATATATGTGTGTATACAATCATATACATATATGTATACGTGTATAGTCGCCCGAAAAGCATTGGCGCACAGTATATACCATCAGCTGAACAAATAGACGCCGCGACATTCAATTTTCGATGACGAAATTCAGTCCTCGTTTTTCACGACGAGCGCGAAAATCAAGTATCGCGACGCTTGTGTTTGTATACTAACGCTCTCGTGGAAAAATAAAGGATTTCCGACATGCTGTAAAAGCGTAACGGCACGATGCTGTCTTCTATTTTCGTGTATATAGACAACGCGCGTCCGGCCGTAATTGCTCGCTCGACGCTGTTTTTATTCTTTTCGCGCGCTCGCCTGGACTTTTTTTTCTTTTACGCGTTCGGTGAGGAATCGATACGCGTGCATATTGATGTATGTAAAAGATGAGTTAATTCAGGATCGTATACGTATAATACTTCACGTCGTCGCCTTTTTTACCGCGTATTATTCCGGTCAACAGATTTGGTTAGTGCTGTGCCCTCCGTGATTAGATTATCCAGTTAATATAGCGCTGAAAAAGGATCCAATCTTATATCCTATCAATATATATATATATACGGATCTATTTTCACGCTTAAGCAAGAGATATAATCCGATGCGATTTTGCTCACAGTATTATACCGACTATACTCAATTTACGGATCCTCTCAATCAGAGTAAGCGAAAATAGCTATAGTGGCACGATATACGTATACAGCTGTATATATTGTTCGATTATTGATGCAAAGAACGTTGATGAGTATAGTGCACGGTGTATTGCTTCGACGCGTATAGAATTAATTACAACGCAAAGGGGGGATATGCTAATAAACGTCTAAATTAATTACAATATATGCATACGCGTTGAACTGATTAATTTACGTTATTATTAGTCACTGCGTTATATAGCATTTCTTAAAAGAAAAAAGAACTCGAAGAACAAAATATATATGTTCCAAAGATTTAAAATAATAACTCCTAATTAATCACGAGCTCATCCTTATCACACCACAAATACACGAACTTCCTCCGAGCTCCACTCGTACATCTCAAACAAATTTCAATTACTCGCGAATAAAGACGACGCTTTCTCGGTGTGTGTGTGTGTGTGTGTGTATATATATATATATATATATATATATATATATATATCTGTATATACACATTCATCGAAAAAGAAAAAAAAAGAAATCAATCGAGCGGATCTGCAAAGACCTCGCCTCGGTCTCTCGGCAATTAATAAAGCGCATCACCGAGCAAAGAAAGCCACAACGAACGGGCGCGTCGACGTCACAGCTTCGGCATATAAACGAATCGTCGAGAATAATGAAATAGCGTGCAGTACTCGCGCGCGCCTGCGGCATACGGCTTATCGAATGAAATTGCGCTCGATTGGCCGTTTTTCCCTCCCTCCTCTCCCTGCGCGTTTGCCTATCGTTCATCCGACGAGAATAATTAGCGCGGGCGAACGGACGCGTCTTGTTTTTCCACGCGGATTACACGGAAGGAGCGACTCTCTTGGAAATTGTCGGAAGTAATGAGACTAGAGCGTCTGCGCGCGCACAGCTCAACGAGCGGAAGTCGTTGTCGTCGTTAGGTATAGAGGTAGAGAAGGCAGAGAGAGAGAGAGAGAGAGAGAGAGATAGAAAGATGACGAGAAAGGAGAAGGAGGCGACGGGAGAAAGGAGGAGGTAGAATTGGAGGGGGTGAAAGAGGCTTGAAGGCTAATCGCGATTGCATCATTTTGATGTGGCTGGTGTGGAAGTGATTGATGATGATTGTTTGAAAATATTGATTCTGCACGGGCTGTGTGAGTTTTTTATGTCTGGTGACGGAGATGTCTAAATTTGACTTGAAAATTAGTGTCTACGTGCGATCTCCGTGATAATTGGTTGGTCTACTTGGAACGCCGCCAATGACTTTATTTTAGTATGTTAAAAGTGATTTTTCTTCATTCAGTTCAAATGTTATGGTTCTATTTTATGTTCAGAATAAAAATCATATTTAACTATATAGATATCGATAATAATGTAGGTAAGATTTTGAATATTTTACTACCATTATACTATTTTTTTCATAATTATAATCTTAATAAATTTATTAATTTTCTGAATCACGAAAAATCCGCTTCCAAGGCTGCATTTTCGAAAAACTTTTTTTGCGCAATATGCAGTAAAGTACGTATGCACCTCGTTGCCTATGGTAGATAACCCTAAGTAATTTTACATGAAAACTCTCGGCACAAATGATCATAAATAAAAAAAATACGTTCAAACACTCCAGCCGCGTGGAAAGTTGAGAAAGTTACGAAAACTCTCGATTTATGTTGATTAAAACTGGAACGTACGGCTGAGTTACAGGACGAGTGAACTAAATTCATTCTGCACGCTATACAAATACATATTCAATCATGAAAATGTTTTTTGAGTTTTATGAATATACATAAATTTTTGGTATTGCTTTAATTTTGAAATTTGTATTTTTGCTCGTATACACAAAAGCTAATACGAAGGGATTAGTTAACAGCGAATGTAATATTAAACTCGGCTTTACAGTTTAATCTACATTCAATTGAGCAAACAATCGACAAAGCGTTATTCGTATATTTATCGAAAATGCTGTATTCATTCATACTGCCACGAATGTATTCATAGTCAGTACGCGTTTGACATAAATTTCGCCAATATCAATAACAATCCTAACTGCAACCCTATAAAATCAGCGAAAGCAATATAACAATCGTAAAGCGACAGTATAGACGCATCGAATCCGATAAACAACCATTATAAAAAACTCTGACGATAATGTGACACAAACAAACCTATATAACCTAACGACCCTGACATCCTTCTCCAAGGAATATCTCACGCGAACATCATCAACGCAAGGATCGTCGAATAAAGTAAATGATACGCACACCGATGTAGGAAATTATAAAGCGAACTACGGTAACCGAAATGCGCTTCATAACTGACGCATTGTCATTTTTATATACATATTATAAAATCGAATAAACGTCAACGAGTTGAACATCTCTATTCGATCCAGGATTTCTCGTTTTTCCAAAGCAACTCGAGGTCTCCGTGGAAATTTCGTACAGAGAGATGACAGAAGATGCTGGAACAATGCGGTAGAGTATAACGACATCGCGCGTTCGTCCGATAATGTTCCTGGGAAAAGGATCGAGGAATGGGATGTTGCAGCGGAAAAGACGGAGAGTCGCCGGGGATTCGATATAAATTTATGTAATAATCGGGAAAAATTTCTCTCTTTTCCCTTCTACGATTTGGCGTCCGTATTCGATTGTTACTGACATACTTTAGCATTGTACACGGAGAGAATTTTTCCTGAGAAAATTCTTAAAAGAGATATTGGCGATTTCATCGAGATAATATTATACTATAGATCGGTTGACATATCTACATTAATATAAAGTAAAAGAAAATAGGTAGCATTACGATTTGTCAGAACTAAATATCTTTCCATCATCGCAATCAGTCTAACCAATTCACTATAACCCAGTTAACAACGAAAAAAAGAAAAAAAAAAGAATCTTTCGCTTGAATTCGTCGAACCACACCCATCGTCCGTACCATCCGTGCAGTTCATATATATATATATAACTTCTGACGATATTGGCCATTTCTCTCTCTTCTCAACGCGAAGAGGCCACAAACGCTTTTACAGCCCACGCCGTGGCAGCAGCGCTCATTTTATTACGTGTGTACGAACACGCCCGCGAGCGAGCGGCTTTTTGTAATAGGTTTACACGCGCACCGCTGGGAAGAATATCGTGAGAGGGATAAAAAGCAGTGAGGAGATGTGGGAGTGTTGTAAAGAGAAGAGTGGAGAATTGGAGAGTGAATGCGAAACGCGATAGATACGGTAAGAATATGATTGTAGATGGAGAAGGTATAGGGTAAGGGGTGAGAGATATGATCAGGTGAGCTGAATTTTTATAGGTATGGGTGTACTAACGGATACTGATTGTATTGAAAAGTTTATATCTGCACCGAATGAGAAAACTAGAAAAAATGTTTATTTCAGTCAATTGGAATACCGTTAATGAATGAAAATACTCTTTTTGAATTAATTATTAAAATGCTCGTCGTTTGATTCTTGAAGAGAATTTTTTTTATTCGAAATTCATTTTCTTATGCAAAAAGAAAAATTGTTTAGTGACATTTGTTATCGTTATTATATTCATAAATTTCTTATGCCATTTAAAGTACGTGCAGAACAATTTTTAACAGTAACATCAGACTTATGGTTTATTTTCTAAAGAGAAATCCTTTGATGATAAATGAAATCATCGGGTTTTAACATCAGATATTTTTGTTACGAACACTCATTAAATATTAAAATGAATTTCTCCTATTTCTCCTCGTCTGTAGAATGGATCATCTTCCATCGCAAGCAAAATTATACCTGATTCTAGGGAAAAATCAATTCTAACTGAAAACATGAATTTCTGCTTTCACTTTTACTTCAAAAAATTTAAAATCAAATTTTTCACTAAAAAATATCTTTTCAACTCAAATGTTAAATCTTTCCCAGCATACAAAAAATCAATAGAAGCTTTGTAAAATGTAAAAATTTTATTGCTTTCCAGTAACATAAATTTCAGACTTCCATCAATTTTACCAAAAATCTCCATTTTTCATTACAATGATTATATTATTTTCCAGAACATAATTGAAATAAAGAACATATCCCGAATATATTGAAAATTTATTCAATCATATTTCCATATCCACGAGGTAAATGGACGGCGAGTAACGCGATTTTTATATTAAATTTAAGAGTCCAAGCGTGAGGGATATTTCAAAGTTTAATTACGTTGTAATACGCGGTCACCCCCTCGGGACATTTTTTAAAAGCGTAATTTTCGCTTTTACGCCCATTTTAGCACACTTTCGTTCCTCCACTCCATCCTTATCATTTCCCAAGATTACTCAAAAAGATATTTCTATATATCATATCCACTTCACCTTCATTCCCCAATGATTACTACTCAAATCCTACGCATAATAATAAGCGAAACTTCCAGAACACGCGTGACGTTAATTTCTCACGTCTACGACCCTCCCACACTCACACACACACACATATACACGCATAAATCTAAGCAACAGATCGTTCACCGCGAAAGCCAAGTTGTTAGCTCCTCACGTCAGTATATGTTGGAAAGTCGCAACCCCCGTCGTCACCTACGCGCATATGCGCGATTGGATTACACGGCACTGAGTTCGAAATATTACGTGCATACACGCGCGCTATGTGCATTAAGATAATTGCAGATGGGTGGGAGAGGGAGAGAGAGAGAGAGAACGCGTTAGAGTTAATTGCGGCAGAGCGGTGGCAATCTACCGGGAAGTAAAGGTCGGCGGTTTTTGTATAGATACAGGAGCGCTCACGTGGCTTGCGGTCTGTTTGAGACAGCTTGAAGTTAGTGGCGTTGGTGTGATACTTTAGGGTTACTTTTTCTGTAAACTTTAAGTATATAAAGTGTAGGATAAAATGAATTTTTTTCAGGTTATAGAATAATTTATCGATAATGAAATAATGTTATATTGTTTCTACGTTACTCACGTATGAAACTGTTATTGAATTTGTGTCCCTTGCACGTCAACTCACCTAAAATACAAAAATAAATTACAATTAGAGATGAAAAAATATAAATAATATATTGATTGAAAGTAATATTAAAATTTTCACAGAATTAATCGTATATGACTACGCAGAATCCGAAGTGATAACTAATAAAAATTTTTTTAAAATAAATTGAAATCCTTCGATATTTTGATTACGATTCCATCATGTTTCTATTAAAGACGGATTTTATTTAAACTCCACGACTTTGTATGGCTCGCTGCAGAAATACATATACTTTATCTGCAGTCAATTTATTTTTACCTGACGAGTCGTACAAATCAGAGGATTATGCACTTTCCGGCAGTAATTCTGCATTCATCTAGTGACAATTATTCGCAGTATCATTGTTACGAATTGGAATTAAAATATCAACGAGGATGGCATTATATTATTTATTAAAATATGAGATAAAATTCCTGTACACGGATAATACTAATTTCGAAATGACAAAAAATCAAATTACTTTCTTCGTTTATGTCAATGCGGAGGTGAAATTACACAAGGCGCGAGTATATAACAGCACTCGCGTATCTTTACAAGTGTACGCAGAGTACATTCATCTTCCGTGTATTGCGGAGTAGAAAATAGCCGAGTACGGTCGGACGTGTACACATGGCTTTGATATTAATTCGCGAGTGGATAGAAATCGCGTCTTTTTCGCTGTATCCTTATTACTCTGTGCGATATTAATTTTTTTTTTCCACAACTTTCCACCCTCCTCGTCGACAATTTTTCATTTTTAATAATGTCAAAAATATCCAATTTCACCCTTTCCCACACGTTATTTTCGTCAAACGAATAAAACGCAGGCCACGCGAGTGACAAACCAAAAAAAAAAGGGGAAAAAAATTCGAATATGTTTTCACACTGCACCACGAGAGAGAGAGAATGAGAACGCGACAAAACTATAAAACAATGTGGAATAAAATAAAATTTTATGCGCGTTCAACCTGTCGGGCGACGCACGACGGCTCGACGTTTTATTTTTTGCCTTCTCACGTGCGCCGCGTGATAACATAAAGGGAAAAGCCGACACCAACGCCAACGTCGTGCAGAGATTACAGTTGGGAAATGCGCAACACATATCCGCGACTTTTCTTTTCTTCACTCTCTCGCACACATTCGATCGGCGTAGAGGTAGCCTGGCAAACTATATCTACACGTTAAACTCGACGACGAGATTTTCCCGACGGGAGAGCTTTACAAAGTAGTGCGCGCGCGCGTTCGCATTGTAACGTGGAAATGAAAATTCTTCTTCTTCGACTGGGTATTATTTTCGCCCGACTCAGTTTGGTGCGAGCGGATGTCACGGCCATCGAGTTTATTTTCCTCCAGAGAGATTTCTTTCCTTTTTTTTTCTTTTCTTTCTTTTCCGTCACCGGTGCGGAGAGTTTTATCGGTGAAGGAATTAACGGGGAACGAGAGAGAAAGAGAGAGAGAGAAACGGAATGGTAATGCGATCGATAGGTAGATTATGAATTGGTATTGACTGCAGGTAGATAGAATCTATACGTGAATTTGGCGTGTCTTAATTTTTGCAACCATTTGCGACAATATAGTCACACTAGTATATATATTCTCGCTTTAATTAATAGTTACAAACGACTTTGCTAGCGCGAGGTAAATAAAACTTTTCCAGACGAAGTAAATTAAACTTTTTCCCTCATTTTGTGTGTTTACAACGAGAGGAAAAGAGATCTACGTATACACCTCCAAGGCTATAAAAATTCTCTTTTTTAATCCTGCAAAAATAAAACAATAAACCAGCCAGCGCCATCTTGCTAACTTATTATTAATGGAGCACTAAGGCACGTACCATAATGTACTCGAAATCCCTCCCCAAAACAGCACAATACCCGAGGCACTTAAATCTTACCTCTAATTAAACCGCCTCCCTCCAATAAATATCCCCCATCTCCTAAAACTTGGACCATTTAAATCTCGATCTCCAAAACTTCTCCTTATACTCTTCCTTATACACACACATACACACACATGTTATATGTTCCAGCGAAAATCGCAGCGTTATATACGCACGGCGCTTATAGACAAAGCGCGAGAATCGCATGCGTGTCTGCTCAGTCGAGGGCTGCTGTCGAGACGTGGCACTTTTCGAATTATAATTCAATGAGAGAGTACACGTTCCCGTCTCGGCAAGTTTAACTAGAAAACTTAGAAGGATAGGAGAGACAGAGACGGAAAATCGCTCTAAATTAGATTCAAGAGAAGAGAGAGAGAGGAGAGAGAGAAACTCCCCGCCTCTACGTTGTGAGTTTAGCTTAGCGACGTTCGCTTCTTCTTCTTCTTCTTCTTCTTCGAGTCAACTTCTTTATAGCCCTTCGCACGACGCCGATCGTTTTGCCAGATTTACGCGAGCCCGTGGATTGTGTCGTTCTAAACAAAGTGGGAGGTAACGGCAGCCGTTTTGACGGGCATTTGTCGTGGATATTCCTTTATTAAATTTGTGCACTTTATGGGCGGGCCAAGAGAGAGTAAGTTTCTTGGGTGCATGTGCGCACCCAGTATAGGCATGGACATAGTTCGCTAGTACGGCAGTTTCGGTTATGAGATTTTGATAATTAAAGCTCGGAGTGCAGTGCGGATGGAGAAGAGAAGGAGGACGAAGAGGAGGTGAGGAGGTTTTGGTAGTTTGTCTTGGAAAGCGGAATCGATACTGCTGATAGCGGGAATTTGAGCTTTATGAAAAATATAGGGAATGGTGTTGCGAGAAGTGCTGAGATGGTTAGTTTGTTGCTGTAATTGAAATGTTATTTTGACCTATATGTCATGTAAAACAGCTGATTCCGACAAACTGTTCGCGAAACTACAAATTGCATTTAATACCTTTTTTATAGTCTATATACATAGTATCAATTCGAAAATTTAAAGAAAAATAATCATTTTACCATATATTGTTGAAATAGTTCTTTATTTGTTTTTTGAATAGCTTGTTGATCAGTGCGATTTCAACAATTTTTAAAGTATCTGAAAATATTTCGCATTGAATGATTTATTTTTTACGTCAATTCGTGTCAAAAGAGTAAATTAAAAAAAAACACAACTTTATTTGTTCGACAATATCAATCAAACTCGATATTTATTACTACAAAATTGATGGGAATTTCCTTCAAAAGGTTATCGTTGAAAAATCAAACTGCGAATACCATAGTACAAAAATTTCATTTACTTTAATCTCCTTACTAGATCTACCTCGAATAATCTACGCTGCACCAAATTTCTTTTAAAATTACTCTATTTTCCTTAGCTTGCTCATCCCTGTAACCTTCCACATTTCACCGCTACATATATATATACCTAATTCAGTCACTAAAACTGTATGACTCCCGCAATAATAGTCTGGCATTAAAAATCAAAGAACCTTCGAACCTCGGAAAAATCCGCTGACGCAGCTCTATTCTCTTTCTATATCTCTATCTCACTCGCGCAATCGATAGTTGCAAGCGGCCGATTGTTACAGTTATTGCCTTTTTCACTGGGCGCGGCGCTGTTTCCGCTCTCTGAGTTACGCTTGTTTGTCGCAACAAGGAAAGTCATTTTCCACTAGGAAACTATAAACTCTCGCACGTTACTGAATAACGTGACTTTAAGTCGCTTAACGATCGTCGATTTATCTCGAAAATCTATATACAGTCACCCTATTCCAAGGATGCAACTTAGAATACAATTGTCTTCTCGTGCTTTTATAAAACTTTAACTTTCTTTAGATTCCATCTGAACCAATTTTCTTTCCCTTTACAAGCACTTCGATATTAGCAAAGCCGATCGTTTCGTGATCGACCAATCACGTCACAATAATATCTTATTGCCCGTGCGCATGCGCATGTAAAATTTTCTTCCATTGCCTTCTTCTTACCAGGTTAATGTTCCCCTTTTTCCTCTTCTCGCGTGCGCGTTGTTGGCCCTTTTGTCGTCTCTCGCATCCATTGTTCGATTTTACGACTCCACGCGTCGCGTATGACTTTTATTCTTCGCGCGTGAGCGAGAGACGCTTTTCATTTTTCGCATTTTACGCTGATTTTATGGGGGCACGTTTCGAATATACCAACGACAGTGCGCACGCGCCCTTCCATCATACGGGGAAATTATAAAACGGATATGAGTATATAGGCTGGGGTTGCAGGACTATTACTATTGTATTGTGAAAATTGGAATTCATCGCTGCATGTATGTTGGTGTCAATTTTTAATGTGATAAATAACTTGTTATCGATTGGTTTTTTTTTTTCTTCTTTTTTTTATGTCAGTGTATTTTAATAGAAACCTCTACGATGTTATACAGAAATAAATAACTTCACAGAAGGCAAGATAAGATAAAAGTAAAACAAATGGGCGAACGTGCAAACAGCGTAAAAGTAAAATCCGCTTACATCAAAAAATGAAATAGATAAAGGATTAGTGAAAAACTTCAATCGGCTTACAATATATAAACACATAACAGTATATATTTAAAATCAATAATAGTGGTAAACTTCCACTATCTACTCCAACAAAGCTCCAAAAGCGTTCACTACACGAATATTGTACACTTCACTTATATTCCCATAACGACCAAACAATGCAGCCTACGAAATTGCCAACTCAGCTCTTTACCTTAAAAAAAAAAAGAAAGACAAAACCTGCGCCTCAGCTTAATTCCTACAACCTTCCTCGTTCAAACATTTGCATTTATCAAAACAGTCATCGTCGGCTTTTCCATCCCTCACACATATACAATCCAACAAACGCGAGAAAATCGACTAGGTAAACATACCAATAAAGCATCGTATATTTATTTTCGATGCAGAAACAACAGCAGTTGTAGCCGAAATGCTACGAAAGGGGGGTGTTTGAAAGAGGGGAGAGGGGAGTTAAACGAGGATTTGTTGGGACAGCTTTGCAAGTGCACTCAAGGGGGCTAGTAGCGAGCACGACTCTGGATATACGTCGTAAACAGTTAGCAGACGGAGAGCCAGAGAGAGAAAGAGAGCGGGTTAACTGTTTGTTTACGCGCGCTTAGCACGCTAATTCGTCCCGGCTTTTTCGCGATGGTGACAGTATAGTATAATGGAACGAAGAGAGTTAGAGATAAATGTTGCGGTATATGGAAGAATAAGAGAACAAGGTAATGATGATGATACAACTGTGTAATTGGATACAGTATTGTAGGGATACTGGATCGGTTGCATAATGCTGAATGGTTCGGTGGGATTGTGCATTGAAATGCACAATTGAAATGGCAAGAGGGTGGGAATAGCGTTAATTAGGGCTTCATTGTTTAGGTAACATAGATTGAATACGTTGTTTTATGCTGCTGTGTATTCGGGATTGTCAGAAGAAGGAAAGATGTGTGGGTCAATAATCTTGTATAGTATAATAATATATACACTCATTCGTCCATTATTGAAAAGAAATATATTTTGAATCGAGGAAAATCCAGTTCGTATTGGCAATATTTCTGAGGTAAAAATAAAATCATCTTCGTTTTTTTATCTACTTTTCAAAACATTGATAAATTTATATTCCGAGCGGAGAAGAAAATATAGCAAATAGACTACTTATATTGTAAGAAGATTCCTCGTCGAGGTACATACGAAATTGAAGTAAGAATACATCTTTATAGAAGGAGCCGAATTTTCCACATGAAGGTAAATCCTGTCTATTCACACTAGATAAATTCCATCTTCATTCAACTGGCTCTCTTTTGCAGAAAGATTCTTTCACTCCTACCTCCGTAGCTTTCGTGCTTTTTTCCCTAGTGTAAATCTAAATTTTGACAAAACTCTGGCCACCATCGACAAACCCTTCTTCTTGCACCTTCATCCGACAAAACATCCTTTCCCTCTTTTCTATACCTTCCAACTCGATCCTTACATGTTTTCTCGTGCTTCTCAGACGCACGGATAATCCGGAAGTCTGTTCCATCTCTTCCCCCCTTTGGCGAAAGTGGCCCCATTTGTATCCACTCTCTCTCTCTCTCTCACTCTTCGTGCACTCTATGCACGGAAAATCCGTCCAGTAGCGATCGAAGTGCACAGACGACGACGACGACTACGACGACGGCTCTTATTCGTCCCCTTCGATTTCCGGCGTCTCGCGGGTTGAATCGTGGAGCGGCGAGCGACTCTTTTCGAGCGTGAAGCTCGCCTGGGAGAAAGCCGCTTTTCTTAGGTACGTAATGCGGGAAAAGCGAGTGAGGTTTCGTCAGACGGAATTCGGGATGGAATTTTTTCGTTTTCCACCCTCCTTCTCTTTGGCGCGCGCACGACACGAGGAGTTGCATTCGCTCGGTATTGGTGTAGTCGCGCGAGAGAACCTCTGATATCTTTGCTGAGGTATACTAAGGTGGTTGCTTTTTCCTGTATGCGCGTGTGTGTGTATGGTGGGTTGAGTAGAAAGATATGTTTTTGAAATACGATTGCGATAGAGAGAGAGAGTTAGAGAAATGTTGTAGTTTGTTTAATCTAGTGTAAAAGGAGATTTTCAGAAAGGAATATTTAATGCGGCTTTAATTTATTTCAACGAAATTAACTACATAGTTAGAAGTATTTTTGTATTTTTCGTTAAATCTCGTTCAGTATTAAGTACTGACATATTTAATAAAACGCAGAATTGAAAAGAAATATACACTATAATATAGCTTTGACCTCCTGTTAAGCATGTTAAAGTATTGATTGCGTCAATCCGGTAATCATGTTTTTCATTCGCATTAAACTTCATTAAAATCATCCTACCTTGATAGAATTTTTTTTTCTCCACTTTATTTCTCACTTTGACGCAAGGTCCCGGTAAAGTCGATTTTAACGTAAATAAGGTATTACGGGAAATTATTGCCTTAGGCATTCTCCTTTAATTACGGTGCGGGTAAAAAAGTTTTAATAATGTCTCCTCTCTCTCTCTCTCTCACTCACTCTCTTCAGACGCTATACCACTTCGCGCAACCTCTCTGGGGAAAATAAAGCGAAAATTGAAAAATTAGATTTTAAAACGTCCCAGTTTGTCGAAAGTTGGAAAAATAAAATAAATGAAGTCATTTTTGACGGCTACCCGTTGCCGCGCCGACGAAATTAAATGTGCTGGAAACTTTTGGTTTGTAATGAGAAATAGTAAAATAAAAAAAGAGGAAAAGAAGAATACAAGGTAAAAGTTAACGAGACTGACTGAAAAAAACTTCCAGACGCCCGAACAATTCGTCCTATTTGTCGTTGTAAACTATTTTGGCACTCATTGTTTCGAGAAGGAATTTTTTTTCTATGCGTCATTAATAGCCCCATAAATATGTGACCTATATTACTACTTTTAACCTACATTCACCTACTATTATATAACCATCTCATAGGTAAAGAAAAAAGTTAGCATTTTCAATTCAATCTATTCGACATGAATCACGACGCCATTAAATAAAGAGTTCATATGTCCCAAACAATACCCATCGGGGAACCCCAGCCACCTGAAATTATTCAAATGATGCGGAGCAAAACTTCTTCTTCTACGAACATCAGGGCCGTACATATCGTTACGCGCTGCTAAAGCGAAAAAGAAGTGAACTTCTCAGCACGCCGCCCGGGAAAAGTTGCTCTACCGTCTTGTTTATAGTACGGGCACTCGTGTACCAAGGAGCTGACGAGCTCCCAGCACAGATGCCCGAAGGAATCTTTCTCGTTTCTTTTTTTTTTTTACCTTCTCCCTCTCTCTCTCTCTCCCTCGCTCCCTTTTCTTCGTCCGAGTTTCGCGCAAGTTCCGTTTCTCTTTGGATCTCCAGCGCTCTTTCCTTAACCGACCGTTAAATAGCCATCTGCATTTTCGAGTAAATGTTTATCTTTGTGGGAACGAGAGACGAAGAGTGCTCCGAGCTAATTTGAAGTGCGGCTTGGGTATAATTCGTGGTTTGCTCAGCAGCGAATTCACCCTCAAATGCCTTTATCTTCTAATTACAATGGCTACGTTATATTTTGTGAATTATAAATAATGGTTATATTTGTAGAACGTAATAATAATAATTTATTAATTTTTTAAAAACTGATAAAATGGGATATTTTTTTTATTGATAATTAAATTTTAAGTATATTAACATATCTTTTCATTTCAGCATGTAATTTTTAAGTAAATATTGAAATGAGGAATAATGTCGTTTATTTAGTTTGTCAGTTAGTAGATTTAAGTATTATTATAATCTGTACATGGTTATAAATGCACATGTTGATAATGTCAAATTATTTATATATCTAGAAGAAATAGGATTGTTGATAACTATATAATAAATAATAAATCTCGTATTTGAAATAATAAAACTACAACATTCATACACATCAAAACCTTTAAAATTACCTTATCACCTAAAACTCAACCATCCCTCATCACCCATATCTTCCCATTCCTACCCCTACCCATAAATAATTGATTACACTACTAATCGTCATTAGCCACTTTACCCTTTCCCTTGCATTCTCAGCGTGCTAAAAATTACCCGGCGATAAAAAGCTCGCAAAACATCTTGCCTCTACTCGCGCGCGGGCACACACATAAATTCACCGTCTACCTCGGCGACAGGACAATTAACCCGTCGGCGCTTAAAGCGTCCGGGAGGCGAATATCCGCTTAAAGAGCGCGCGTACCGAGTTTTTAATTAACAGCAGGGGAGAATCAATTAGGCCGCTCGATCTCGCTTCATTTCGTAAATAGAAAAAGTTGCAAAAAAACGAAGAAGAAGAAAAAGGAAAAGAAGAAGAAGAAGAAGGAAAAAGAAGAAAAAGAAGAAAAAGAAGAAAAAGGTGTATCGAAAGGGGGAGGGGGGAAAAAAGTGAGTTTGTTATTTTGAGAAGGGGAGTTTTCAATACGTGGAGAGGGCAAAATTTTAAGGTCACTCCGAAGCGAAGTGATTCCTATGCGGAGTAAGGATGTGTTTTGGGATTCAGTCCGCGAGCGACTAGTGAATTTTCGAGCTCGTCTGTTGGCGTGTGTACCTTGAATTTTTGAGAAAAGTGTGTATTTCGAGGGGTTTCCTGAGAGAGAAAAAGAGACATTTATTTGAAAAGATGTGAAATGATGTTTCGATTGAAATATGGTTCTTTTTCGGTCGGATAGACTTGAAGATACTATAGCTGCAAAAATAGCTTCAGTTTAGAAAATATAACAGATATATTCGTAGGTTGATGGAAAATTCACCTTTCAACGTACCTGTACGTACACATATTGCATAGAAAAATTGATGGCTCACACACGAGGTTGTAATATAATAGGGGTTGTGCAATCATTTAATAAATTAAGAGTTCTCATTATACACGTGGCAAAAGATTAATTGGATGAATAATTCACTCTAATTGTGCCGATTATTTAACTGTATATGCTCACACGTTTTTCAATTAACTTCAATTACCCCTTTTAATAAGCCGCATACAAAGAATATTATTGCAAATTATAGTACATTTGTTATAAAATAATATGGAAAATGAGAAACTCGCAGTTGTTCATTAAATCAACCGTTAATACAGTCCATTTAGAATCTTCAATTATTCAATTCCTTTTCGTTGCGGCCAGTTAACGCTTATAAATATCGAGTTCAGTCGACCTAATACACGCACACAAATAAATGGAGCGCTTAATCACATGATATTGACTTCAAAATACTTTACCTGCCAACTTTTCTCACCTACACGCAACCCTACGCATTTCCATTTCCCCTATACAAATAAAACCGACCAACCCAAACTTTGTTCTCAACCACATACTCCTATATTTACCAATCCAACAACCATCCAAAAATCGATCCTCACACCCGGACTTTTTTTTTTTCCTAGCGTTATATTTTCCCTTTATCCGTTCTCGCGTACCAACTGACCATGTAATCCTCCCCGTTTCCGCGCTTTTTATCGCAAATGAGTTTCGGGCACAGGGCCAGCTTAAGTTTTTGCAAGCTAGGTCCAGGAGGGAGACTGTAATCCCCGCGTTTAAATATTCATGCGCACTGAAGGTTTTACCCGGGGATAGATAGGATAGATATAAGCGGGGAGAAAAGTTTTTGGAGTTTGGGTCAAACATAGCAATGCACTTTGTGTTGTGACAAATGGAGATTAATCAGTTGCGACACGCTGAAATATATGCACTCAAAATCGATTTATAGGGTTGAACAAAGTTGTTGTTGTTGTTGTTGTTGTTGCATGGTACAGGGATAAGCTTTGGTTGATTGCATGGTTTGCGTCAATATAGTGAGGAAATTTTGAACGCTTTGTTTTGATTCTATTTTGTATCAAACTAACTTTATCTTCAAATTATACGTACAGCAGTTTATACATACTTTTGAAAAAAAAACCCTTTTTAAAAAGGTATTATATAACAGGTTGTATAACTGAAAAATCTCGCGGCACTTCAACAGCAACAGTTAACGCGATTGTTCTCATAGCTTACATTCAGCAGTGCAAACCGATTGCGGGTGATTGTTCCTTTGAAGCCGCAAGTGAGAGAGAGAGAGAGCATCCAGACCTGCCTGGAATGTGTTAAGTGAAGAGATAAAGGCCTTTCTCTTCCTTTCTCTCTCTCACTCTCCCTCTATCTCTCTTCTCCCCCCTTCATGGAAATTTTTCTTTGTATACCGTCGAGAGCTTATTGTTTCCACTTTTTAATTGTCATTTTGTAGTTTGATCGAACTTTGTTGTTGTTGTGTCGCGACAGACCTTGCTCACCTCATTCTCTCTCTTTTTCCTTGAACTCGCGTCATTCGTCACGCGACTTTTATATACACTAATGTCGCGCGCCAACATTTTTCGCAGGGCTTTGTTCCATCGTATGTTTTTGTTTTGAGATAACGCGAAAAAATCACGCGCGTCCTATATTTTTCGCATATGAAGTGACGCTCTTGATGGGTTTCGCGGCTGTGATCCATTGTACCCATTGTTTTTTCACACGAACTTTCATGCTATCTTCAACGTGTTTTATTTAAAAAGAAAAAGTTCAAACTGGACATATATTTTTCTAAAATCTCTGACATTATCAAAACAACTTTCGCAAGACAATCACTCTTATATCTCTCTATACGTACTTTGATAAAACTTTTCTTTTCACCTTATTGTCTCTACCCTATTCCGCGACAAATCGATTGTCCGCCCGTTATATATACTCCATCCAACTTCATTCTTCCTCTTCTATCTTCTCATTCACACCTCACCAATCGTTTATAAACACACATATGCAGACTTTGCGCGTAGGATTCACCAACCACGCAATGAATAAACAATCGGCAGCTTCCCACAAATCTTCATAAAACCCTTTGACTATTCAATACTCGCGGCCTTGCGGAGGAAAACAATACGGAACAACGCCATTCACTCGTTAGCGCCGCGGCCGTTTTCATTCATCCCCATCCTACCCGATATGCATTCTAAGCGAGAAAATCGCTTGCCCGCCTCCGTTCGTGCACGGTTTCGATATGTATATAGGTAGAGAGAGAGAGAGAGAGGGAGAGGGAGAGGTTGCGGGATTCGATATTCCTTCCTTCCGGCGTATCGCGCCACGATGCCATCGCGTGGCGCGGTGCTGGATTAGCTCGGAATTCGACTCGTGGCCGGTGGAAGAGAGAGAGAGAGAGAGAGAGAGGGAGAGAGAGAGAGAGAGAGAGAGAGACGAGGATATAGGATTTCGACTGAACGTCGTGGTGTTAAAGGATTTTTAATAGTTTTTGTTTGCGTGACTGGTGGTTTGTTGTATGAAAAATTTATATAATCTTCTGATATACTTTCTCTTATATTTCATCATACGTTGTTTTCGCTATCTAAATAAAGCTGCGCCGATGTAAAGTAAATAACACCACATATTGTTGCATCAGTAAATAAAGTAATTATCCTCAAAATATATGATAGTTGATTCAAGTGTATAAGGTATACTGAAAAATGTATGTATTTTTGTGGATTTGTCGAAAACTAATGATGAAATTGAAATGTACAAAAATACTGACGTTGTTCGGTTAATTATTTCATCATATCCACTAATATAATTACTCATATTATTATATTTTTATTGTTAAATGAATTCCCATATTATTTCACTTGTCGTAGCGTTTATAACGAGAAAATAATGAAATTCATAAACCTTATCGTATATTAAATAGAATAAATTGTAGAAATCATGACGCGCTGTTGTTTAATCACGCACACTATAATTCCACTGTCTATTAGTGATATTTTTCTATCTCTATATTTACTCTTGCTGTTTCTATATTCCAATATAAAAACTCCCATTGTAATTTTCCAACATACGACGCGATCCAAGGTTACTCAAACACTCTACTTCATTCACATACACATAGTATCTCGTAGAAGAAAATAAAAACCACATTTATTGCCAACCTTAATCCACCAATTTTTTTACCACGACTTCCACCCCTTTTACACCACCTACTGAAATCGCATTCCAGCTCTGCCATCTCATAAAATCTTCTGCACCGCAACAAATACCCACAACGAGTATACCAACAACAACAACAACAACAACAACAACAACGAAAACTCGCCTTGCTTAAACGAACTCTAATCCCCGGGTAAAAAGCAACGACGCAAATCTCTCTCTCTCTCTCTCTATCTCTCTCCTTCCTTCCGCCTCACGCAAACGTAAACCACGACGGTGAATTTAGCCTGGGAAATGATTAACCGAGAGCTCGCTGTGCGGCTCGCGCGAAGCGTTCCACTTGCCAGTCCATCATCCGAGAAGATTATCTCCTAACGAAATCATCGCAATTCCCCGAGAGGAGAACCTGAGAGTATAAACCTTTTACCCTTACCACTACTGCTGCTGCTGCTGCTGCTGCCATCGCTGCACAAATCGAAATCCGTGAAACGGAAAACTCCGTGTATATATATATACAGCTATCGCGTGTATAGCATTGTGCGTCGCGCGTGCGTGCGGAAGAAATAAGTAACGCAATCACAGTCGCAAGGAATATCAGTAGAGTTGCAGCCGCGGCACTCGTATTTCTCCTACTCTTCGTTTCTCTCTAAATCTTTCCCTTCTTTATTTCAACCTATAATATATATCTTATTGCTACGCACCTTTTCCGATAGCTTGGATACCAAGCGCGCATGGGGCACAATTTGGCCGGGCCCGTGCAATCAATATACTATCTGAACTGATTGTGCGAGCCTATAGCAGAGGTGCTAAATAAATCTGCCACGCGTAAAGGTAAATCTTGGCCGTTTGCCCGTGTAAATCCGCGCCCGTGAACGCGACATTAAGTCGTCGGTGTACGGAAACGGAAGGTTCTGCTATATAATGAACAGAACAATCGTTTGAGTTGATTATCCCTCCTGTTTTTTTTTTTCTTTTTGTTGTTGTTTTGTCTGTATGTTGGTAAAGGTTTGAATGACACAGCTTTTATTTAAATATTGATTGGAATGGGGTTTGTTTACTGTTTATGCGTTGAATATATAAATTATACATTGGAAAGTATTTGATTGATATTTTGTGATTTTTATATCCGACGTTATTTAGCTCATTCAGTGACAAAGCAGTAAGTAAAGATAAAATCAAGAAATCTTCCTCCTAAATAAGAAAAAAATACGAAATTTCAATTCGATTATTATATTAAATTCTGTCAGTTCTATATTCTACCACAACTAATTCGTCATCTTCAAAATAATTATAATATAATTTAATAAACGCGCGCGAGGCGAAAACTATATTTATCGACAATTCAAATTAATTATCATCCTCTTATGCACATTTCGGCCGCTCACCATTTGTATAAACTTTGATTAATGCTCGACTATATGTTAGAGAATCCGCGCACGTTATATTCGAACCCTGAATTACGCTACTGCGCGTGAGTGTTGCTCAATGATTGCAATTCTGCCCTCTGCCATATGTTTGATATAGTTAATAGATACTCAGCGGATTAACCGAAACGTAATGATTTCGCGATTGTCTGCTATAATCCGAGTAGGATTGCGGAAATTTTCCATTATGTTTGATTGTAATCTAACCATGTCTATATACACTATCTCCCGTAAAATTAATCATTCAACGTTAAAATAAATTTTAATTCAAATAACGCACTATACGTATATATAAATATTATTTTATATCAATTTGAACATCCGAGATGAATAGATTTGACGCTATATGTATATATATATTCAAAGCTCTTTCAACTTTTTAAACTCGCGACATTACAACTTTCCCAGAAACAATACTACCCTCGTCCCATTTTTCATCCGACTGTTTGCACAGAGCCGGCGAAACACTCCATCGTGTATGCCAGCAACGCCATATTTTCCCTGTATCATTCGCTCTGCGAAGTTCCTGCGTATACGCGCGCGCAGCACTGGCGACCGAGCGATCCATCAAAAATCAATACCCTTGTTACTTTTCGCTCGTTTCCACACCTCTGTATTCACATAGCACAGTATTTTCCCAAAGAGAGAGAGAGAGAGAGCGCGAATTTTCACACCTGTTCGTAAGATACAGTACAAAAAGTTGAAAAATGCACAACGAAGATGATTGAAATTTCGAAAATACGTTTTTGTTTAGCTCACGAGTAAATAAACCTGTCTCTCTCTCTCTCTCTCTTTTTCTCTTTTTGATCTTGAAATCGAACAAGACCTTGGCTTGCTCGGAAGATGGATTCGAGACGCTTTGTAGTGCGCGGAGCCTGTCATATTAGTATAATTCTCGCGTTTGTCAAAGACACACGAGCGTAGAGGTTTTTCGTTCGTTCGAGACTAACAGGCGGCCGGAAGTTTACAGCTTATTAATAGAGACGGCGTTGAGGCACGCGAAATTCTAAGCGGATGGATGGGTTATACGTATGAACGTGTGTCTATACGTATACGTTTGTGATGTGTATGCCGCAACACGTAGTATATATATGATTTGAAAAATGCTTGGCGTATTGGTGCGTCGAGGAAAATCTGACGAATTGATGGTTTCTGAGAATGCCACGTATGTGTGTATGAGGCTTTAATTGGCATATAGTGATGTGATATTTTTTCGTTTTTGTATATACACGAGTATATATATATATATATAATTTAGTGTCAATTTTTTGTCGGATGAGGCTGTCAATAAGAAGATTGGACATGTGTTTTATTTTGTTTGAAAGAAGTATGGGTTTTATTTTTAGTGATGGGATATAGGAGAATATTTGAAACTTTTTCAATTTTCTCTGCGTACAGTTGTATCGAATAGTAAGAAGTTTATTAAATTATGATGGTCACGGTGACAAAATTATTGTACTACATAATACATAATATATGAATTATTTCAATGAAAAATTTCATTTAAAAAATCATTCTTTGATTTTATCCTACATAGTTACGCACATCGCACACATATCAATGTTCGAGACGAAAAAAAAAACAAACAAAAATCGCATCAAGCACTCACGCCGTAACCAGCAAAAATGCACTCTCTTCCATTCGCAAACAAACTCCCGCGTAGCTCTCGTGAAAAAAAAATTCCATTGCGCGCGTTCGTCCAAACTAATTAAATCTCTCCCTATTGCATCCACTCAAACTCACTCTCGGCTCGCTAAAAAAAAAAACAAAAAATAAATCACCTCTACATATAATAAACCCCCGAAATTCCATCCTCTAACATTAATAAACAACGATATAATCCAGGCATCCACGATCGTGCAACCTGTAAACAAAACCTCTTGAAATGCTTTTATATACCGTCGAATTCCGATTACATCGAGGTTCAACTAAAACCGCTGTGTAAAGAGAAAACAAGACAGGAAAAAGAAAAAATATAAAGCTGAGAGCATTTGGTAGTATTCCATCGTATGATGGGGTGCCTGAAAAACGATGCATAAACAGTGACAGATCGATCGTTTCTTCTTTAGGAAGGTAGAAAGAGAGCCGATGATGCGGAAGGATACTACACCCGCGTGTCCGTTAATATTCAGCAACCTAAAAGGGGGATATATTATGTACCTGGATAACTGTATGCATGATCGATGTGTTGGAAAGAACCTAACGCACGCTATCGTTTCTTTTTTCGGCTCATATCAATTAAACGCACGTGTGCGCGTGCGTGAGGCACAGCTATTGTAATGTATAGTCGAAACACACACATATTAAGTGTGAGTATGCATATGGCGCACTCGTTAGAGGGGAGAAAATTTCTTTTGTAACGACACGCCGACAGTTGCATTTTAATGTAAATTTTTGGCCGATGGTACACGTATGTTGCAGAATTATTACAAATTTTAATTCGCACGGTTGCGTTGTTATGTAAATTCACAGGTCGAAATTGAATTACATATAGTCGGTATACGTTTGTTACAACGTATAACGCATTTGTTTTGCAAAAATACACGTATATACATATAATTGTAATATGAGATCCCTTTCTGTAATTTGTTTCTGGAAATTCATTTCAGAACTGAAAAATGCCCAATAAATTCACAAACACTAAATCCCTCTCTTTACACGACAGTTTACACGATGTTCGTACTTTCGGTTTGAACTCTCGTTGCGTCATCATACTACCACTACTAGCATACCAAAATTGATGGCTAAAACGTGCGACCACGCACTGACCGTTTGATCTCACTCCACTCCTACCGAGTATTCCATTTTAAACTTTTCCCATGAATAAATATCCGCTGTCGAAGGTATGCCCCTAATCGAAAAATTGCGTCTATGGATGCCGGACACCTGCCCGTCACGTCCTTCTGTATACACGTACAAACCGTAGCATACGACTATCAATCTTTCGGGCGCGAAACTTCCGTTGGGAATAAGACACCGTGGAACAACTTCTCATATATATATATATATATATATATATATATACACACACACACACGTGTGTGTGTGTATGTATGCGTATCGTTGAATTTGTGTCGCACGCGCTCACGTATATTTATGAATAATGAGATCGTTCCCAATTTTCAAACACCCTAGATCGATATAACCAACGCACGCTTGGCCCTCTCCCCAAAAACTATCAATCTTACAGGCAGTCGGGGAATCTCCCAAAGCTCCTTTCACCCCCTCGTATACCTCCTCCTTCTCCTCTTGAAAAAAAAAGTAAACAAGCTTGCTCGCACGTGAATGCTCGTGTACACAGTAACAGTAGCAGTAGCAGCAGCAGTGAATTTATCAAATAATTACGATCGCGGACGAGAGCAAGGCTGAAGACGAACCCGACGCTAATTTCCGTTGCAGCAGAGCAGAGAGAGGAAGAACAAAAAAAAATGAAAGGATTCGCAGAAAAGTATATGTATGTGTATAGAGGTCTACTGCTGGCATGTATCGCGTGCACGCGGAAATCAGAAACGCGAAACAGACGCTCGAATTACGGGGCATAATTTAGTCACGCGCTCGCGTATAGAAGAAGTGTATAGATGATCAGAGAATAGTAAATTGTATACCAGAGGAAAAACATTGGGTTCGGAACAGAAAGGGGAGTTCTTTTAACCCTTTTTTTTGTGTGTGTAGGGGGTAAAAAAAAATATGGGTGTAATCGATTGAAGGAGGGATGAGTGTGCCAGATTTCTGATAGGGGATGGAAGCCGATACCCGCTGGTTTCATAGCTTGTAGGTGACACGTGTGTGACGATGTTACGTTGTAGGTTTATGAGTCAGAGTGTAAAAGCTGTCTGACTCTGTTCGACCTTTAACTACTACATGGTACCCACAGAATCACGTTTCGAGTTAAACGTAACACGGATTAGTTACTATAATTGCAATCTATTCAATATTTATTGTTAATAAATTAAGTTACTAGCAATCTAATAACCTCATTATACCCTATTTGTTTCTTAATTAATTCGAAACCATATGGGTAAAAATAGAAGAGCTTATATACGCGCAACCTCAACGTATACACCACTGTTACATAAATAATAAAATAAAATCCATCGAGCTTCCCTCGTATCAATCCTAATCACTACCCTACTCACTACTACTGACCCTCTCAGATCCTACTGCCAATTATCAGCCGCATATACTACACTATACACCAAAAGTAAAACCTCAATTCCCACGACCTATAAATCTTCCTCCGTACCGTCTTTCACCCCTTCTAAAACATTAACGCGGAAAACCCACAGCCACCAACGTCGCGTATATATACATCACACGACCGCACACACCACATCTTACCTATACAACTTTCATCACGTATATACCTATATACCTACATACCGGGTCATCTGACGATCGCCCACACACATATATATATATATATACATGGAGAGAGAAAGAGAGTGAGAGAGAGAGAGAGAGAGGATGTATCGCCGTCGGGGGAGAAATCGTTCTCCCCTTAGGCGCGCAACACAGACACACTGCACATATATATATATATATATATATATATATATACATGCTGCGTTACGTTGGCCTGAGATAAGAGGATGCACTCGCCTCGAGGGCGAACACGCGAACCCTGTATATATATATCCGATAATGGCCATTTTCGCCTTTTGCTCTCCGTCTGGTAGGGTATAGGAGAGATATGGGACAAGCGATGGTTTTGTTGTTCTTAAAAGGGGTTGACCGTAATTGGTGTGCTTTGATATGATTGGCGTGAGTTGTTTATTCTTTGTGATTTGGGAGGAATATTGGGATATATGTAGGAATTTGACGGATATAAAAATAACTATGGGATGGTAAAATACGAAATATGTTGACAAAGCAGTCTGAAAATGTATTTTTAAAATGAACGTGAACGTGTAACTCGCTAGATAATAAAATCAGAGATAAATTGTCGGATGAGTTGAAATGATAAAGTCTCAAAGTTAAAATATTTGAATATTACAACTATCATAATTATATCAATGAATCTGCCAATAAAGTTATCATATTCTACATTTATTACCTTATTGATAAAATTAATTAAATCGTATTCATTTATTTATTCTATATTCTGTAAAAATTACAGAGACCTCGATAATTAATAACTTATTACGTAGTACATTTACATTTTATAGGATAACCAGCAACAACGTTTTTATGATTTAACAGTATTGGTGCTCTTTTATTCAAAATGAAATTGAATTCCAAGATGTGTTATGACGAATGTCCATTGGTTACAAATTTAAAAGAATTTTCGAAACGATATAAATTCTCCCGACATTCGAGCGCGCACAAGTGAAATGAAGAGGACGAGTCTCGATATATTACTTTTCCAATGGAAAGATCTTCAGAAATACCAATATTGCAATAGTCGTAAATATAAAGATGACAGGGATAGAAGATACCCGTGACAGTGCATATTGCAAGGAAACCCATAAACTCCGATAACATTGTTGAAAGTACGTGAAAGCGTAATCCAAAGTTCAAAATTAATCCTATTGTCTGTAGGGAAATATACCCAAGTGTCGCGTACCAACAGATAAACCGTATGTTTCTCTTTTCTTCCTTCAAAATTCTCACTTCAAAACTGTATTACTTTCACAAACTCTCTTTATCAACAATCGTCCTGACAAAAATAACTCTCTCAAAAAAACCACAAACTCCAATATCCCTACACTCAAACATCTTCTCTGACATATCATCGCACTTCCACAATCAGGTCACGAGTTTCCCACAAACAGACACAGACCCTCGAAATGTAACAAGAAAGTCTACGATCACGCGCCATAGGACATCAGTCAGTTTACAAAGTCCGCGCGCCGACGCGCGACTGGCCTGCATTGCTCCACCTCCGTGCGCGTAGCCCCATCGATTTTACCCTATAAGCGCGAGCGCTTGACTACGACGACGACGCCCATGACGGTCGAGAGACAGGTTGGTAGGTATTGCTGTGCGTGAAAAGATCACTAGAGTGGTTAGGTATAGAATATTGTTGAGTTGGTGAAGGAGTAAAGCAATGATAAGAATTGTTTTAAGTGGGTAAGTTTAATAAAATTTATTGTATGGTTGAAAGTCTGTACGTTGTCGATTTGAATATGTATAATGAAAGTCGTGTTTGGAACAGTTAGTGAATTGCATAGTAGAAACAGTTTCAGGAAATTTGGTTCGTGTAGTGGGCTATTGATTGTGAATAAAATATTATAGTATGTTGCTATTCATATTAACTTAAACAATTTTTTCTGTAATTATTATATAAAAATATTTTATTAAAAATATTAGATAAGAAAAATTGTAGCAAAAAAGAAAACGTTTTTCTTTTATATAATGTATTATATTTTAGCAGGATTTTATGAGAATATTTGATAATACATTTGTTAAAATTTGTTCTTTACTACACTGAGAAAAAAATTTAGTAAAAATTATTAAATGTGTTTTAAAAATTACCGTATTGTCTCGTAAAGCCACCACTGACTATGAAAACCCAAAAAATTACTATATTTTACAGTAAATTTTACAATACAGTATAGTAAATTCTTCCATAATTCTATCAAAATTTCTTATAAAGTATATTAATTTTTTGGATTTTTACAGTCTGTGGTAGCTTTACGAGACAGTATAATAATTTTTACAAAGTATTTAATAATTTTTACTAAACTTTTTTCTCAGTGTAGAATTTTATGAGAACTTCTCTTGTAAATTTTTTGTTATTATGGTCCTCACCTTATTTTTACATAGCAAAATGACACTATATTTTATAGTATCTTTAAATCAATTGTCATTATATTTTTGTCAATGCAATCATCATACTCCTAGGAATAAAAATATATTTTATCCATATATCAGTCATCGTGTCTAATAATACAAGTAGTAAGTAACATTTGAGCGTAGGCATATGTTCGAAATTATTTCCAATTAAGCAGTCGATTGTCAGGAACGTCACCTTTAGACTTTTATGGTTCTTTCGAGGATATATCGGAACATTCCATTGAAATCGATATTCTCTATACTTCTGTCTGTCTTGCAGTCGAGCGCCACGTTATTTATAGATCTCGCGCTCTATTATTTCACTTATCTGTACTAAAGAATAGAAATGAAAAAAAAAAAAATAACATTGTAAATATATATTATCGCACATATATAATAACCACCTCTTCTCGCATAAATACCTCGAGTGCCATTATATATCTGCCATAAAAGATCAATACGAGAATAACTTGTAATACAACGGACATCAAGTCTTTTTACTAATATAAAAATACACAAACGCAGGGTTTTAACAAAGCTGACAGTTATTGGTTACTATAAAAAGACGCATACTTGACACCATTTTTTTTTAATTACATCTGAATTCTCGTACCAAAACTATAATCACATTTTTCAACTATTACTATGTGTCCCTTGCCGATTTCAACAACAAAATACGTATAGCTCCGCTTTGCAAATCGATAAAAAGCAATTAAACAAACCTAAACAGTAAAATCAATCGACAGCCCTTTGCCGGGTTCGCGTTTCTAAAGATACCCTTTTCAATAGCGAAAAATCGCGAAAAAAAGGCCACGCAAGTCCGCGATTGCTCGCTCGCTGCCCGAATGTCAGCTGTCTGTCATAGCCCGAAGATTAATCACTCGAACTCTCCCCCTTCTACCTCCTCTTTCCTTCTTTTCCTATATACCTCGTGGAATCGATCCGGCAAATATTCCATCAAGCGGCTTTGCGAAGTTCGCTTGGCCTTTTTCCGTTCTCGCCTACTTCTTTTCCTTCTTCTTCATCGCCGTTGCCGTCGTTGTCGTCTTGGCTTGTGTGTTAATGAGGGCGAAAATGCGCGGGGGACGTGTTTTTCTCCGGAATGGAACATCGTTTCCTCCAGGGACCGATCGTTGAAGAACAGAGATTTTTTTTGTAAATGAACGTCAAGTCTATGTATTTTGGCGAGGTTCTGATTGAATCAGAATTATATATGTGTGTGTGCGTGTAATGTATATCAGTGATATATTATGATTGAACGCGTAATTTTCTTTATCTCTTTATCGTAGGCAAACAAGAGGGTGAGTTTGATTGAGTGGAGAGAAAAATGTGTATTGGTGTAACAACGGTGGAGTTTTTTTAATTTAATTTTGGAATAGTCGACTCGCGAGCTCTTTAGGCTCTGAGTTTAGTGCTCCCTGGCGGCTCTTTTAACTCACGCGCGTGCGTGCGCTATTATTAAGCTCCTCAAGACGCGTGTCGTTCGGCTTTTTTTAGAATCGTGCTACGTGGGAAAAAAGGCTTCATACTTAAAATCCTATTATACTGGTAATGAGGTAATTTGAGTTGTTAAAAAATTTGTTACGAAAATTGTTTTTCTTCGACTACAAAGTCGTTGCGCTTTCAGCTTTTGCTTTGAAATTCTTATATGAATTGGTTCTCGGTTGTTTGTGTGTATGTCAAGTATGTCTGTTAACTTGACTTTAACTGTATAGTCTACTAAGAAAAAAAGCTTATGTTACTTTATATTTCAGAGTAAACAGACTTTAAGAACGTATTACTACTAAGACCATTTGTTAATTGTCATGTCACGTGCCAAACTAATTTTCTATATATTATGCAAAAATTGAAAATATTTTTTTTTTAATTTATTCAAACAGGCTAAATGAGTCTCAAGTTAAAATTGTTCAATTAAAAATAACGTAGCAAACAAAATATATTCAATTTTCACAAAATAAAACGCATTTCTTACTTTTACTTTCTAATTAATATTATAAGTATTCATCTTATAAGCCAAACCAATTTATACCAACAGATTCCATATTTCCCAGTTTCATTACAACAATTTTATGAACATTTACAAACGCTATTCACTCGTCAGAAAACTTTTTCAATCTTGAAACAACCGCATAAAATACTCACGACCACACTACCGCCCCCTCACTCCATTATAAACCCTCAATAAAATAATCATCCACCCCTACCCCCGCAATCCCTCATTAAACGCTGAACACTCGCTCACTCGTTCTCATACGCATCAATAAAGCATCGGGGAAAGTGCCCCTAATGCAGGCGCATCAGCCGCGATTTTCGTTCGATCGCGTGAATTATAAACCAGCCGTCACCGGGATTTGAGCTCGTTCTCTCTTCTCTACGGCTGATCTATATGTTTTAAAATGAAAATTGGAAAGATGGGGGTGGGGTTATCTTTCGAGATAGGAAGTAATATTAATATTCATATTTTGGTGGCATAAGTTGTTCTCGTGTGCGGATAAGCAAAATTAAGCGTTTAATGAGATTATACACGCGTGCGTACACGGCAAGTGTGTATATATATATGTGACATGATTTTTGAAAACCTATATGGCGAGAGAGTATGTTGAACTAGCGAAAAAAAATCTATTTATAGCGTTATCGGCTTCTACGAAGCGGAATACAAGAATAATATTTTTTTGTTCAAAAACTAAAACAGTATCTATTTGGTTTATAAAAAAGTCATTATAACATTCTTTTGGTTATAAAGAAAATTAAACATTCAATGTTTCCTTTTTCCTTTTTAAATATATAAAACCTTACACTCCCATAATTTCATTAGAATAGCACGTCGACGTGACAGCAGATTTCGACGAAAAAGCCGTATATTCGTATTCAAAAGCTACCCGGTAACACAGAAAATCCGTGAAAATCTCTTTCCCAAAAAATTTTCTCCATTTCAAAACTCTCTCTCTCTCTCTCTGCCTCCAGCAAAATCGCACTATTCTTTCTCTCTACCCCCATTCTTCTAAAAAAAAAACCTCTCGTTTCATTTTTCCAAATCATCTCTAAAACACAAAAATTACACTGAAGGAATTCGAATTCTACTAGAACACACGTCTTACCTCCACGTTTTTCTTCGTAGCGCATATATATACAGGCACCATCCCCCGTAATTTCCGACAAATTTCTCCCTTCCGCCTCTACGCGGGCATTGCAGGTATTACGCGCCGTAATACGAGGGGGATGCAAGCTCGCAGCCGTCACGCAAGAGAGCAAGTGAGCGAGAAAGTGCAAATCCTTTTGTTCTCGTTTCTTTTTTCCACCAACGCGCGTGTGTACAACGAACGAAACAATGGGCGAGGATTTTTTTTTTTCTAGCTATCGGCTTTGATCGCGCGTATTATACATAAGGGTGAATACCTTTTTCATGTATATACGCGTATATATGTGCAATAACGTAGCCGATTAATATTTTGGTATATGACGAGCGATTAGAGTGGAGAGAAAAGGAAAACCCGATTACGTGTATGTATTGGATATGAAATGCAATTTGTGTTACAAAGAGGTTAACGGTGGGAATTAAAGCGCGGAATTTGGCATAGGATTGCGTTATGGAATAACGTGGACGATTTGATCGTATATACTCTTGAATTGTAATATTTGAACGAAGAAATTTTTTATAATATGTAACAATTTATTTTTCGACATTCGACCGCAGATATGAGATCAAGAGAGATCGTAAAATGTAACGAAAGATTTTAATTTAATGCTGAAATTTTTTTCGTTAGTTTTGCGAAAGTATTTTATAAATGAATTTATACTTAATTATACTGAAGAAATATTAAATTTTTACTGAATTCATATAAATGCGTTTACTTTAATGAAAAATTTTCATCAAATACTACGAGATTCGACGTATCGTTCGTGCGAGATTATTATTTCTTCAGAGGTCAAATAAATTTATCAGATATAATGTTGTACACTTAGTATAAGTGCATTTACCTCCGAATCTCGTATAGAAAGTAATCCAATTTAATTTCATATTTTATTAAGATTATTCAATAATAACCCAAGTACCATTGCAATTAATTTTCATTCCCCGTAACCACGTAATAAAATACGAATGCTACCCGACAAATCTAATAAAGAACCTCGCTAAATAATCACACCACACTAAACATCGCAAAAATCTCTACACCCTTTTAACCTCTCGAAAAATCTCCTATATATACATTTACATAGGCCAAGAGCCTACGACCACCGCGATGGCAATTATACCGCATGATTAATGCGCGAGTTTTCGGCCCCGGAATCCGGACAACCTACCTACAAAGGGTATATAAGTATATATATATACATACGTAAACCGAAGGCAACACGCTATTCGCCGATTATTTCATTTCCCGCGACGTACAGACGACAAAGTTACACGACGACCGTCGCGAAATACAAATTATGCCTTCGACGCGATGCGCATGCCACTCGTCAATTAGTCATTCGCTGTTTGTTTTCTGTTTTTTCCCCTCGAATCGCCAAGATTTGTTAGTTTTTTTTTGTTGGTGTGTTCGAGGTATTTCCGGAAATGATGACGGTAACGAGACATGGTGAATGTTTGGGGTGAAAGTAGTTTGATAGTTTTGACTTTATACGAGTACGAGATGTGGGTGTACGTATGTTGGTCAGTAGATTCGAATGTAAATATTTGGCTGTGATTTTCTGTCCATTTTTGGCTGGATTCAATTAAAAATAGATAGAGTTTAGTAATAGATTCGAGGTGAATCGATTTGTGGATATAAATGTTTTCCATGTGAACTGTATCTTTATGTATAACGTATTTTCTATCTGAGCATTACTTAACTTTTTTTTAATAAGTAAATAATCTAATATACTATTAAAATATATTTATCGATTTTATTTAATAATATGCTAGTATACGAGAAAATATAGCACTTCATTTTTCACATGTAACTTCGAATCAAAATCAAAATAATGTTAATATCGTGCCCTACTTGTATAACCACAGCTTTATCATTTTTTATCATCCACTTCATCTTTCATTCTAAACGACTATATATTAAATATTGTAAATTCAAAACTCATTCAATTTCAAATATTTAATGTCGATTAAGCAACTTCGACTAAATAGACACGACGAAATTCACTTCAATTAGTCTGTGCAATTTTCCAGGCTGATTCGGTCGGGCGGCACTACAAAATAATTTAGTTCATCCAGATTCTAACTTAATAAGTCCACGTCCGCGCTGTATAAGCTGAGAGTGTAGCCAACTGCACGCGCATAATTTCTCCATCTGGCTGTTACACTATAATATTATTGCATCATCTCTCTAAACCACGTTTAATCCGAAATTACGTCTTACACGTGGGGTACAGGGAGCACGAGGAAACCACCTTAAGACCTCCGCAAGCCACCACCACCATCGCTAGAACATTTTCCTTTTTAATCAACTCCCATGTTTAACAAGAAAATGTTGTTGCGCTTTTTTATTATACGAAAAATTTCTAGATTATTTCCTAAAGACACATGATAATTTATATAAGGTATTATCGAAAAAAAAGAACGATACCTCGAAAAGACGTGTCAATACGTTCCATCATAATATGCCAAGGCGCGAAAACTATATATATATATATATATATATAGAAACGGAAGATGCCTGAGGAAAATGAGAATACCGACGTCAATACCTCGACGCCGATAGATCATAAAAAAAAGAGTCGAGAGAAATTTTGATGGACATTATTATATAACGAAAATGCACGCGCATTTTCTCTCTTTCTCCGCCCGTTAAGAGATACATAAAAGAGCACACAAACACTCGTTATACGTATATACATATGTGTATATACCCACACCCTCACCTGCATTTTATTCGCCTGCTCCGCGGCTACTGCTGTTAACGTATATATATGAATGCACAAACACGTTCCTTTTCCACGATATTAACATAACTTTAACCGCATTTTTCTTGAATTTCCCAAAGGATACCGCGCGACCGAAATTACGCGTTCTTTATACTCGCTAGCGTGCGTATGAGCTCCTTTACGGTCTAAACTTTTTACGGCTCAAATGATATATGCGCGACGCACGCGCGTGTCCACTTGAGGTCAGAAATCTTTTCTATCGCAGCTACGCGGCAACGCTTATCCTCATTAATCTCGCGCACTGAATAGGGCATTGTAACGAAATTAAAGGCTTTTAATATATTTTTTTTTCTCTCGCTTGCGCGGCTTTTGAATTTTTCAATGAAAGAGTGAAAAATCACATGTGTGTGTATGTGTGTGTGTGTGGAAAAAGGTTGCATCATTAGAACGTATGCAAATATTTCTTTTTTTAAAGAATAAATATTTAAAATTATATTAAGAATCGTGTAGTTTAACCTTTATATCTTTTACACTTCAAAGCAATATATAATATAAATACACAAGCTACATCCGACTTGCAACGATGTAACAGCTTCGAACTGATAACATTTGTATTTTGGTTTTCATGGTTTCTCTGACATGCGTAATGTTTGTATTGCTTTACATCATATACAACCTCGTAAAAAATCTCTCACACCACATAACTCTCGTTCCCTTCAAAGAGTGAAGAAAAAAGAAAACAACCAAGAAAAAAAAAATTTCAAAACAATCCACACAAAATCCCAAGGGCAAATTCAGCTCATCTGCTACTCTACCTCAGCGCCTTAATCCAGCACTCGTTTTCAAATAAATTTCCCTGACGACTTTTTAGTGTAAATCAGTGGTTGGATACATACACCGCAGAACCTGATCCCCACGTACATCTCTCTCTCTCTCTTTCCCTTCGCCTAACGTATTTTTAGTCGGCGATGGAAATTCGAGACATTCTATTTTTGGCCTCGCTAGCAAGAGAGAGAGAAAGAGACGCTTTTCCCACTCGCGCCACTGACTTATATTTCATTTCTCGTGAAAGCGCCCGAGTCCTCTGATCCCCTCTCGCAGTAGCACTTTCACTCCTACTCCCTTCTCTCAGGGATAAACTCCCTAGCGTTCGCGCTAGAGCTATATCCTTTTTTACCACTCTCCGCCTCAGCTGATCCTTTCTTTCCCTACCCTCGCCCTTTTTTAAAAGGATGCATAGTACACGCGTATATATATAAACGTACGTATATATATATATATATATATATAGACATACATATTGTAGACACGTGTACACGAGCAAGATTTCTTCGTTCCGGTCCGTTTGAACCTCGTGTATCCTCTCTCCTTCTCTCTTGCTTTGCTATGCTTGCTTCAGGGCGAAATGCATCGATAAGCCGAGCGGGTAGATTTATGTAGTGAGACAGCGAACGACAGGGGGAATAGGTTTTTGGTGCCGATCGCATAAAGTAGGGTATTTGTCGACGACGCTTTTGTTTTTCGGCATATCGAGGTATACTGCCTGCAAACGAGAGAGAGAAAGAGAGAGAGGGAGAGAGAGTAATGGAGTAGAGGGCGAGGTGCGAGCGAATAGTGCGTCGAAAGTTTTTGGGGAAAGTTTACGAGGGAGTTTATCGGGTGTTTATCCGATGAATATCGCATAGCGGCTTTTCTTTTGATTTTTCTATTACTATATAGCGGGAATTCAATATGTATGGTGTCTTTTTTTATATACAACTTTTTATTTAAGGGGGTATCAGATATACATGCTCGATTGTAGATAAAGATTGCTGCTAATTCATTGGCACTTAGCTTTCTCACATATTATTTATTGATGTCTTGAGGTATATTAAAAAAATGAGAGCCTGATTGAAAAGTCTGCTTCAGTTATTATAATAAAATATAAGATTTATCAAATAGTATTAAAAAAAGCTGTTACATTTCACTTTCCCCATTTACGTCTAATATTAATTAAAATAAGCTTTTTCTAATAATGACTAACAAAATTTTGCATTTACGATTTTCAAAAGAGAAGAAAACGTTAATAATAATTTACTAACTATAACACCATAATAGTAAAAGGAAGAAATCTCGTTACTTACAAGCTGATTACTTAATCTTCCTAATTGACGTCTTACTTTTCTCAAACCTCGTTACACGCCAACGGTAACCTTTGACACATCATCGTAAAAAAAACAGACAAACAAAATTAGAAAAAGAATACCAAAGAAGCACGAAAGCATAATATAAAAAAGCTCACTGATCTGCACATTCGCCCTTGCGGTTTACCTACATAAATCAAAGTAGAAAATGACCGAAACAGGTCAGACGTATCCTTAACACGCTTGCTTACTCGCAGGAATTTGCATTTTTTCCAGCTGACTCTTCCATTCTTTAAAAGAAAAACGTGAAAAAAAGAAGGTAAACGATAAAAAGGTATAGATGCACACACGTGCCTTAGCTCAATTAACACCTCCGAAGAGATACAACGCGCCTGTATCCGGCTCATTATGCGGCCACATTAGCCTCTCGCGTGCTCGTGTATACACTTTGCATAAGAACTCTTCTTCGTGAACATGCGCGGCCGCAAGAATCGTAGAATTTAAAATCGTAAAGCGCCGACACGATGATTAATTCGCCAGAGGGATTTTCACTACCACCGTTGCGGCTTTATCGGGTGAACTTTTCGAGCGTATCGCAGAGAACTTTCCACGGGTGTTGCGGGATAAAACGGTTTTCTTTATATAGCCATTTTGTCCCGTGCTAGTCTGATTTATTCGGTTGAGGGGAGTTGGTTTGTGTTACGGATGTTGTAACGTAAGCCTAACCAGTACGCGTACGTGTGTTATTATAATTTTGACTGATAGACGTGGAATTAGAATAAAGAATAGAAATTGATTTGCGGTATTAATCTTTGGTGGAAATTTCAATAGCTCGCAAAGTATATAAGTGAAAGTTGCTCCCTGCGTAATATGCAAGAAAACCAAGATTGACGCGATGGTTTATAGAGTATAACGTACTATACTATATTACCAAACTTTACGCGATACCTTTCCAAACTTTCGGATATTAACATTATAAGGGTTTAATGTAATAGGCAAACCTTGGATATTGTGTATAAAGAAGCTTTCGATTTACTTTTCAACGCGTTTATAGCTAAAATAGCAGTTCGTTGAAGTATAACGCTTAGAATAATTAATAGAAGAGAGCTAATGAAAAACACGAAGCATATATAAATACATTACGCGCGGTGCAGCCGTAAGTCGCTAAAAACACATTAATCCAACAAACTGCGTAAAAGATTTATTATGCCCTTTCGGAAATAATGAAGTTCATTAGTCCCTCATAAAAGCGCGTTATTAAACTTAACTTTAAACTCGATTATTTAGAGAGAGAGAGAGAGTGAGAGAGAGAGAGAGAACGGTAACTCG
Source organism: Torymus texanus (assembly GCA_036873485.1). Taxonomy (NCBI): domain Eukaryota; kingdom Metazoa; phylum Arthropoda; class Insecta; order Hymenoptera; family Torymidae; genus Torymus; species Torymus texanus. The sequence continues at coordinate 70,571 of JAYJLV010048480.1, forward strand.
AAACTTTCTGAAAAATTGACTGCGCCCTACAAGAACATTACTACGTACACACCAAGTTTTTCTTTCTCCCTCGTCTTTTTTTTGTCAAGTAATAATTTCATTCTCACGCTAAACACTCCATTTTAATGATATCCTAATTGCCGAGCTAATTGCCCGAGTTTCAACTTCTGCGTGCACTTCTGGAAAAATTAATATACAAACAGCTCTTGAAACTTTACCGGCGATGAAAGCTAATTGAAAAAGAAAACTTGACCGACTCGCCGATTAAATAATCCGAACAAAAAAAAAACGCCGATATTATCTTAAACATGCTTGTACGCATAAGAAAGAGATAACGCAGACATTATTCCAGCTTTCCCGCGATTAAACTTTTGATTTTCACCAGCCCACCGTACGAACGGATAAAAACTTATAATTACCCTAATTCAATTACTCCCATCTAAAAAAGACTACACGAAGACAAAAAAGAACTCTGCTTGTTGTATCCAGGGATATAATCTTTATGCAACGACCGTCACCTAAAGCGCACTCAAACGCAACGTCTCGAGAGTAACTATACGTGAGAGCTGGGAAAAAAAACATCTGAAGAGAAAGAAGTTGGCTCGAGTGCCGCTTTTTTTATGCAGCTGACTGCGACCGTAAGAATAACCCCGACGTGAGAGATTCTTCAAGGTTACACAATGTAACATCGTGTCGAAAAACGAGCGTTCTGACAAAAAAGTCACTTAACCCTGATTAAATAGCAATTCCAGAGGTTAGCATATGGTGAAAGTAAGGGAGTTTTGTTCGTATTTTTAAATACGTTGCTAGGGTATAGATACAATGTAAGTCAGATATTTTTGGGTGAATATAAGTCGCGTTTCTACGTCGAACTTTTCTATAAATATCGAGGGGTGAGATGTTTTGGAAATAGCGCATATTAATTAACAAATCATTCTATAACTGTCGATGGATTTTCGTTTAAATGTCAAGCTCATATGCGACGAGTGTGGGAAGTCGGCAATGCAAAATTAACTGACGTGTCCAATTAAAAGATAGCTGAAAGTTACGTCATTGTCGGAAGGTATATTAAATATGAGGATATAGAAAGATACTGGTTCAAGAATGACTTACTATCTTTAACAGTTGATATCAAGAATAGCATCTGCTTTATCGTTATCCGAAAAGATTTTTATCTATTTGCAATGAGGTTGCAAAATTAAAAAATAATATTTTAAGCTGTTACTGCTTAAAGTGTAATTTTATACACTTATGCGTAAAATATAAGCATAAGTTCTTCGCAACGTTTTTTCTTCTACTATGTGTTAAAATCATTCGATCTTACAAATGTATTTTAGCGCGTAAAGCAAAATTTTAAGGTCAGTAGTAGAACCATAGTCATATTATTATTTCTACAGTTAGATCCTACACTCTCATAAAAAGATTTCTTATCCCAATAAGAAGTCCCTACATACTGAAGACACTTCAACCGCCACATGCCTAGATTTCTTCAACCACTTCTCCCAATCCTCCTTTTTTTTTCACTGTGCACAATTGAAAACGCAATTTAACGCTGTTTAACCATCTCCTCTTACTTCTTCTAGCAAGATGGACGCAAGATCTCCCGAGGTTTAACGAGAGACTATTCGAAAAGCAGCGGTCGCGGCGAAAATTCCTCTCTTATACGGGGGAAAAAAGAAATTAAGTTACTCGTACGAGCGAAAAAGGGAGTAGACTATTACACCGGGACGTGAGCGATTTGATGCTGGATTAAGCCTGACGCGGTCCAAAAGCAATTAAACTTTTTCTATACCACCGTCTTCTACGACACACATGCTTGTGTGCGTGGGTATATGTGCGCATGCGAGGTTCTTAGGGGAGAAGAACGTTTCTTTTTTCTATCCAGGTATCGCTGTTTTATATTAAAAGCAGGAAGAAATAAATTTTTAAGGCGGAATTCGATTATTGTTTGGGATGAGTATATATATGTATGACACAATTTTTTGACGCTGTTATTATCAAGTGCTGTTGTAGATAAGATACATATGTTAAGTAGTCTGGCTGTTGGAATTTTTCAAATGAAAAATAAAACACTTAAGGCGGTGCAGTGACAACAATCGATGATTCAGGTATGTGCAAACTATAGGGACGGAATAACTATCAAGCCGTACCTACTTTTCACATGCGCGCTGCTTCGTATATCGTTCAAATATTGAAACATTTGTAAGCTTTTCATAGTGTTTCGTTTGGCAGATGTTATAATAGATTGATATAGTAGTTGAATCTAGTGGCTCTTAAAGAGATACGAAGCGTGATAAGGTTTAACGTTAAATTTTTTAACGCTAAAATCACAATTTACAGTCGCATTTATAGTATAAAGTATATAAGTTATTAAAGTAACAGGAGTAAGTAAAAGCCATAATCGTTACCTTTGCGTACTGCGCTCATTATTCGTTAATTGTGCTTTTAGAGTAAGTGCATTTCTTGCAATATTATATGATTACTTATAGTTTAATGGATAATAAGAAACTTCTCGTCTACACAAAACTGTAATATCTCGAGAAATATAAATGAAAATTTTGAGAGAATATGGTTTATCACATTTTAGAAGACTAGGTTCTTAAAATTTACACAATATAGAGCAGAGTTTAAAATAGTGCAAGAGAAACTAAATAAAGTATGATTCAATACCAATCATTTATAAAAACAATTAACATGACGTATTATCTAAGAAATATCATTACTGATTTGTCCCCCGACACAGTGCAAAGACATTCCTCAAATTTTTCGAAATAAATATCTCATTCGCATCAGCGTTACATTTATTTAAAGTTCCGCGCTGACACTCCTACCCAAACATGTAAGTGTGTGTGTATATATATATATATATATATTTTTTTTTTAAACGGCGCCTCCGATGTCAACGCGCTTCATTCACTATACATGAGCTCGAGCGCAAGAGTGAGTGAGTGGATGGCCGCTCATTCACGTTGTCTTCCGTTTCAGTTACATAAGCAATATTTGTATACACGAATAGTTTGAGTGCGTCTGTATGTGTGTGTGTGTGTGTGTGAGTAGGAAAATTGTGGTCGTAACTCGTAAGCTTTTCGAGGGACGATAGAGTTTGACAGTTGCTGTTGGAAGGTTTTGATACATGGGATTGAAGGTGAGAGCTAATAAAAACATAAAAGATAATTGATGGTTGGTACGTCTGTGTGATATAATGAGAGCGAGAGAGATGAGATAAAGGTAATTGGATGTTATCGCTATTATGTAAATGATTAGCGAGACGTCTTCGGACGCGTACGAAGAGTATTATAAATAAACAGTGATGATTAAAACGCAATTACATATTCGAGATTACATTGTACATTGAGCCTGATATTAGAATAGATGGAAACTTTCTTTAAAGTGTTACTACGATCTAGCAATAGCATATCAAAACAAATCGTTTCCATTAACCCCAATGATACTAAAGACTTTGCGAAGCCTCGTACATACTTTACAATATTCGCGCCCCAAAGTAATAAGTCAAGTGACCTAAGTGCTAATTCTCAACAATCGTTTTCAATTGCACACCGACACAATTCGACCCTTGAGCTCTCATTATCGCGCCATAAAACAATCCACGTTTGGAATTCAATTAGCCGCGTGTAAGGAAGAATCTCTCGAAGATCTTGCCAAACTGTAAAAAATCCTTTCTAAATATAACATATATGTGTGAAGCAGCACTTGTGCAAGTACACAATGTTTTTCGGTTCTACTTTTCCACGAAATAAAAAAGGAATCGAAACTTAACGAGCACGCACGCGATTCTTTCAGTTGTGTAAATAAACGCGCGACACTCTGACAAAAAGTATGGTTTAAATGTCTGAGTACAATGTTTATTCGGTCGCCTCGCGCGTGATGACATTGTAGCTGTAATCGATGTGGAATGAGGTTCGAAATTATATAGAAGTCGATAGAAGAGGCGTCGAGAAGTTGGTATTTCAATTTTAACAGTCTGTATATAGAATCGAGTAGTCTGATAATAAGCGCTTATTGATTAAGCATTAAAAAAAAGAATTGATCGATGTCTTCTACCTTTATTTCCCTTTTTATAGATTTTTTTTCGAAGTTAAAACTATACCTTCCGAACGGGAAGCAGTAGTATATATCTTTATGGGATCTGAAAATACAGTAGATAACGAACGGCACTCGCTCACAAAGAAATGGATGTCGTGCATTTTTCCTTTCAGTAGTCGCTCGAATAAATAATGAGTTTCTTTCATTACTATAAAACGTTATCAAAGAAATCCCGACTGTAAAACAGAAATGTTTGCGTTAAAGTTACCACGCGCGTGAGTGTATGTATGTGCGTTTTCGAAAAGACTTCGAATTCGGTATTGTGAAATATTTGACATACCTTTGGATTTCAGAAAAAAAAAGCAAAAAGGCATTTGATTAAACAGCCGTTGTTATTTATACGGTATATTTGGTGATAAAACTTGTAACCGATATGTTTGACATGTAAAATACCTTGAAATCGTAGAATATTCTACTGAAATTTCGAAAATTTTATATTTCAATACAGCTTCGTTTTAATCTCCCTATTTTTTTTTTTTTCGGTGCAAAGGGGGAAAAACTTTTTCAAAGAGAATTTCGAATAAAGTTTTCTTTGTGAGAAATATGAAACAAATGAAATAATAGAAGGAAAAGTTCTGTATCACGTTTTCCCTGAATACGTGCAAATTCGCCAACCTGTTGCAATCAAAAACACTATTGCAGACGACAATTAAACCTGCATTTACTGAATTCTAGAATCCAACAATTATTACGAAATTATAGAATAATAAATTTAACCTTAAGAGATTAGTTTCTAATAAACGTAAAAATAACCACAATTACCCCTATTTAGATTGAAATCGCAGTTAACTGAACGTTAAATGTTGACCCACGAGGAAAAGATTTTGCGTGTTTAACATTTAGTGGGGCAACTATGTTTGAACAACGCTAAAGCACGTAAAATTTATCGAACCACCGCACACAAATCTAATTTTATTGATTTTTATCGAAAATTCGTTGGAATTACAGCGACTCTCGCGCGCTGTGCAAATAATTACTCTTTGAATGTAAAAAAAAAAAACCTGTCGATAATACCAGTTTTCCAATCCACTCGCACTTTTGCAGCCGTCATTATTTTTAATACAAAAAAAGAAAAAGTAAATAATATTGTTCTACAACTTAACGCCTCCTTCCCATTACAACCCTTAAAAAAATCTGTTGCATCCCCCGCCACGCCATTCATCACGCTGCTGTATATTTTCTAATTTCCTGCACCTACCTTGATCCATGGGTCTTCCGCAATCGCTTCTTATATACACTGTAGTAGAACGCAGCCTCCAGGAAGACGTTAAAAAATCGTCCGGCCGCCGGAAATCATCTCGATTTTCGGTACACCGGGCGACCGAGCGCCGTACTTTCCCTCTCTCTCTCTCTCTCTCCCTTTCTATACAAGAGTATCGAGAACTTTATATGATGACACTGTTGTTCCGCACTTTCCGTAAGAAGAAATACCAATAAAAAAAAAAGAACGGCACATGCACGTGAGACGTGAGAGTCACCCTCGCGAGTGTTTATCCTCTCCTCTCGTCCCTCACACACCACTCCTCACATAAAGAAACAACCGCGTCTGTCTTTAAACTCTGTATATATATTTCCGCACCGTAAAAACTACAACAAATATACCATCTATGTATGTATATGTGAGAAAATTATATACCCTGGCGAACGCGCGTCGCGCCGGTGGTATATGTATATATATATATACGTATATATATATATGCACACAATACGAGAGCGAGAGTCGCGCGCGCGTATGCGACGGCGCAAGACCTGCGACTAGACTGCCGCGCGGCGAGAACTTTGTGCCGGCGTTGACCCAACCAAGAGCGTCGAGAGAGAGAGAGAAGTAGGAGGGCGCGCAAGCGCCTTGATGCATGCTGACGAATCGCTCGTGTGTATATGTATACATGTGTATATATATACGGATACCATACCGTAGTGCTGATTGCTATATCTACGTCTAGCTGTATATATATATGTGTGTGTGGGTGTATAGTGATAATGATGAAAAGGGAGGCGCGAGATGAAGATGTGACCGAGTGATGGAATTGTTAAGGAGATGGCGTTTTTTGCAAAAGTAGTGACAAAGAATCTGGCTGAGACTTTGGTGTTAGTGGGATATAGTGTATATGATAACGATGATATTGTAAGTGTTGTGGTTGGAGAAGAGAAATTGAACCCTTATGAGTAACTTTTGCCTGTTTAAAAGGGGCTATATACATATGAGGTCTAACCGTACGCGGAATTTTCTACTTGCTGTCCCGAATTCTCCATAGCATTTGTTTCAATTTTCTCCCCACTTAAGGAAAATAAATTGCTTTTTAAATTCATAACCTAACGAGGATTGATATTCTTATGCTAATCCAGCAATTATTTATTATTATTATTGTTTATTTATTTATAATGCAAATATTACAAAACCTGTGGCATTCATCTCTGCACTGTGCAAGCTTATACACACGAAGAACACATGCAGCTTTAAACGCCGGTGCAAAGGCTTAACAACTGGAAATAAGTGGTTTGAATTGCAGTGCGAATGGTGATGATTGGTCGGATCGCGAGTTCATCGAGCGCCTCGGAATTGTTACAGAACATCTGATTATTATCAATTGCATTAATTTTTGAGAACTTATTGCACTTTTTTTCTATTTAGTATAGTTCTACTATGCGATTCTGGGGTATTTTATTTTATTCACTGACGTTGCTTCTCTTATAACGTTCGTTTATAAATGATGCTTTCTATTTTAGAGCATTATCAAGACGATTATTCGTAGGTATTATTATACTAATAACTTATTTACTTTATCCTGTTGCTTATAAATGTGAAGTGTATATACCAGCGCGAATTTCGTACTTATTCTCTGATATTTTCTCAATTCAATGTACTCTATTTATGATATTTAATGTAGTAGATGATTTATAGACATGAGGGAAAAAAGGTAATAGATATAGAGAAAAACCGAAAAAGATAACGAAAATAAAAATTCAAAGATAAGTACAGTACGCATTTTACTAAAAATAAAAGCTTTCAAGCAATATTCTTATTTAAAATTCAGATATAATACATAAATACAATATCTCTGAAACATAGATTTTATCAAAACCCATACAGTTCACACATAACTACTGTGACAACATCATACACAAAAAATAATTATCCACAAGAAAATCCTTGAGCTTCGATAAGTTAGTCGAAAGTCGCTCGCTCGTGCAACAGTTTTTACATTGCTCTCGGGTAAACGAGAGCTTTTTCAACTCTAGGTCATATATACGACGTTGAAGTTTCTTATTCTCAGTTGAGGCGTATATGCATGTGCACACTGGGGGTGAGCTTGTCGAAACTTAGGTTTGTTGTGAAAGCCGGATGTTAACAGGATGCGCGTCCCCCTTTCTATTACACGCAGCAAAGTTTCCCGCGAGAAGAGCGCACGCGTACATTTTTAAGCTGCGCAAATAGAATAAGGGAATAGAATTCGGAGGGGCCACGTGTAATCGACTCGCGTTTGCATTCCGTACGTATGTGTATATATATATATATATATATATACACACACACACGTGTATATGTGTGTGTTTATTTGTAGAGAAAAAGAAAGTTGTAAATGCGAGTGTATAGTTTAAAAAGAACGTTACATGAAATTGAATCGAAGAAAAGAGAACGAGGTTAATTATATATACCATTGTGTTACTGTTTCTCGATTTAACTTTGCAAGGAGGCGTTGTTGAATAAGACAATGCACATATAGTGTTGACATTTAAACTTGGATTTACGATAAATTAATAATTAATTTTACAAGATTCCTATACTATACTATGAATATATACGGGTAACAATAGAGCGCATACAATATTCTATATATATAAACATCGAACTTCTTCTTCTTCTCCACTTCTTCGTGAAACTTCAGGACGAGAGTAGAACAACCTTCGACTATCTTAAAACAAATAAAAGGGCTGCTGCATTTCGCACAGTACGCGCGAAGTTTCGGGCCGCGTGCACTCGAGGAATTTTCTATAACGTGAAAGCGAGCGAAGTTATATACACAAGGAGTACCGAACAATATTATACTGCGAACGCTTTTTGCGCGCAATAGGAAGGAGGTGAAATTCCGAACGTATCCACGCCGTATGTATACAGGGAGTATATGTGAGCCCTCGAGGTTCTAGCTTTTCGTAGGTGTAGTTAGTTATCGTGTTTTGGGAGAGAGAGAGAGAGAGAGAGAGAGAGAGAGAGGAGGAGGATGAAGTAAATCGGAGTATGTGAGTGACGTTTGAATTTCATAATAGTTTTTATAGTTTTTTGTTATTAAAATAGGAGACGAAGGTGTGAATGCTTTTATTGAATATAATTAGTATTTTAGTAAAATGAATGGGTTAAATTTGAATAAGCAAGCTGAATAAATTTCAATGAAATGAGTGAAGGAGAAATTTTAATCATAATTAATAATAACTTACGTATGAGTGAGAAGCACGTATTATCAATTCGATGGCTCAGTAATAATTACAATAATCAAACATTTATATACGTACACTTGCGGTATTCAAGGGTCTGAAAGAACAAGGAAATACTTTTCATTCTATATGGTAATACACGAAAAGTAAGAGATTATACGCTAAACACATATTGCACGCCGCTGTAGATAAGAAAGACAACGGAGAAATTGGAAAGGAGAATTGAAAGACGTGTCTTGAAAATTCGAAGAATCCACTTTATACCATTGTGTTTTTCTGTGTGTATTTTTCTCATTTGCCGTGCGTAGCGTAACCCGCGCGCAATGTTTCGCATACGCGATTATTTGTTATTGCATTTTCCTTGAGCCTTGTAGCCTCGGTTCTTCCCCTATTCTTTATTTTGTTACACTGTGTGTATACATATTTACCGGGTACCCAGCTTCTGTTGTTTTGAAATAGACTAAAACAATGTAATTGTCTAAATTATTCAAAGAAAGGAGATATAAATTTAAGAAAGAAAAAGTGGGTTAATTTTTTATGCAAAATTAAAATAACCGAGAAAGAAAGAACCCACAATTCTATATCAAAGAACCGCTTTACCTTCACGAATAATCGTTTTCCCACACCACGTTTCCTTTGATCCTCGCCCAACCAAAAGACCGCACCGAATATTATCAATTTCCTAAAGACGCTGTTCTCCTCCACCTACAAACCCAATAAACGCGTGCTCTACTTTTCAATCTCCCAAAAAATATCCGTAACGAGGCATGAGTGCACGGGCCACGGGGAAATATAAAAGCGAGAGGCGTCGAGACGAAAAAATGCAGGCCGAGCTTCCGGACGATTTCCCGCGCCAAAGTCATTCGGTGCCGGAAATCGTCTTGGCGCTCGTGTAGCACACGTGTGAGAGAAAAATCGGGGACGCGTGGGTGGTCGTGTATGTAGGTATATGTATATATGTATACACGTATAAATGAGAGAACGTAGATGTAATCAAATAGTATGTAGTGTAGAAGGGTTGCCATGCTTTTGGTGAGGTTTGTTTGCGTATCTTATACAAATATATAGGTGGAAGGTTGCAAGAGAGTTTCTTAAGATACGCGGTTTCCTCGTGGACGGATGCTTTTTTTATTTTCATTTTATGAGGCGGTAAAAAGCACGATTATCGGCCTGGAGTACTGTTTGCTCTTGAAGCGTGGGAAGAGTTCGCTTGTTATGCGCTTTTTAGTGTTGTCGGGTATATAGAATCGTAAAGATAGTTGACTGCTTTAATGTGTTTAATAGTGATGAAGTCGCGGTTAGTTTTAGATTTTTGGCTGTTACAGTGAATATTTACATGTATTCTTTGCGATTTGATGATTAAACAATATTCAGTGAAGGATAGTAAAGGACGACACTGAAAAAATTGCCGAGATCAGTAGCCAAGGTTGTAACTTGGCAGTGAAAATATCATTTTTCTCTGCCAAAAAGATCAACATAATATACGATATACTTTACCAGTAACCTACGTTACTGATCGACCTTCGCTATTTTATTTTCGGAAACTATAAACCGGCGCTTAAAATTTAAAAAAGATATTTAAACAGATAAGCAACACATCCAAATATATACAACGTAAGCAAACAGTGTGTTCCGTTAGCAGCCACCACAAAACAAACATAGGGAATATCAAAAGAAAATGCTTTCAGAGTTCGACTCGGTTGAAATATTTTCCTTACCCACTAACACGCATCAGTAAAGACTTCAAATGCAGCAACTATAATGCGACTTCACGCATGCGCATGTATCTTCTTTCTTTTTTACAAACGTCAAACACTGCAGCGTTCTCGCAAGCTAATCTAATTTTCAATCGGCTTGTTGCACAGAAAAAAAACACAAAAAAAAATTTAATTAAAATCCCGCGCTCTCGCGTATATATACATATATACATACTCCCTCGAGGGTAAGAGAAAAAATTAAAAACAAAAATTAAAAAAAAGGGAGAAAAGAGAAAGAAAGTGAGTAATCGATCCAACAACACCTATACAAAAAAACAACGTATATAGAATAGCGACTGATTCTCTCCATCTACTGCAGAACGACGAACAAATAATAATTTCCATGAGATTTACTCGAGCTAATCCGGTACCCGAGCCGAAACTTTCAACTACAATTTAATTTTCATTTACACGCGTTTGTCGTCGCTTGCACGTAAACAGAAAATAAAACGAATGTAGTTCGCGTAGCTTGCGATACATATACGACCAATACGTATATACACAGCTCACGTGAAAAAAAAAACGAGTAAAGTCACGAGGAAAATAATCCCGACAGCGAAATTGCGATATCGGCGGCGACAATGCGCGAAAGTGCGAGCGAGAAAGCGCGAAACTGTCATCATAAAAAACACATACACATACCTATATGTGTGAGTAGGAGAGAAAACGGCAGCACGTACCAATCGTATAAACGTGAAAATTCCGCGGGTGCAGTAAGCGCGTGCGAAAAGTGTGTGTGTGTACGACACGCTTGTATAGCGATGTGCAAGACAATCCCGGGCCGCGTTCAGGATTATTTTTCGTGGCGTAATTTAATTTTGAAAAAAGTGACACCCGCGTTGTGAGCCGATGAAAGTGAGTGTGATCGACGGGTGATATGCAATGCAGATGCAAAGTTCGGTGAATGGGTTTTGGTTGGGGACGGAAATTGAAATGATGCTAATGAGTTTAGGAATATGCGTACCATGAGATAAGGATTGAGCGATGAAGTGAATTTCAGGTATAATCGAATTGTATGTCTTATTGATTTTCAATATATAAGAAGAAATTTTTCGAATAATGGCATGATAAAATATCTACACTTTCAGTATTGTCATATTGTTGTCAAAGATTCTTTTCTACATTTTCTTGAGACACACGTTCTACAATGATTTTTGGCATTCTTATACCTCTAAATGTACCAAAAAGATGTCGATCTCTTAAACAATTTTTTATAACATTATTTGTATCAATTTTATCTTTTTTTAATTATAAAAAATGCAAGAGAATGTTGTGTAAAAATAACAAAGCTCAGGTGGATCGTACTTCATTTCTAAAGTGGATAGAGGTGTACATTTTCTCTTTTGAGTTTAAAAAAATCACGTTGATTTCGCAAAATGACCATGAATGCAATATAACAAGCAAAAATCAAATAAAATTTAAAGAAAAACACCTGATTAACTTAAAAATTATTTAAGATCAATGAAGCTAGTGGTAACTCAAAAAATTTAAATGTAAGTATAAAGATATACGCCGTGGTAATACGCAAAACGAGAAAGGTGATATCCCAACGTTCTTTCTCAAAATTATAAGAATCCGCTGTTCCTCTCTCTTACGCCGCTCCAAAAAAGTAGGGATGTTTGATGTGTTTTCAACGCTTTACATTGAACTAACGTAACTTCTAAAAGTATATTGTAAAGCTCATTCTCTCTAGTTTTACTCTCTCTTTATTAACATTTTTCCTGTACTACAACGTACATATTCAAATTTTATCATGCATAACTGCAATGAATAGCACTAATAATTAGCATTTAAATTTCAGCATCATACATACTTAACAATTAAACCGTCATATACAAATATTATTCTACCACGTATACGCGTTAATTTACAAAACGAAGAAACAAAACCAACAAAAGCCTATTAAAATCCTCTTCTCACAACATACACACACAGCTGTACCACTGCCAATCACAAACCTACCCCAAGCGCGAACCAACAGCTCGGAACAAAAACACTAAAAACCCGCGTACCCAACAGCGAAGCGAAAAATCCATCGCACGTGTATATAGCTATATACAGCGTTGGTCGCTTTCTCGGAAGATTTGCAACGTCGGCCGCGTTTGCCATTAATCTTTCAGGTGTCTGCTGCTGCTGCTACCGTGCGCGCGTTTCATACAACGGCGCGTTTTGAATCCGTAATTCCTGGGGTGTCTGCGCGCTCGTTAATTATTAATCGCTTGCGAAAGAAAGAAAGCGACATAGAGAGAGAGAGAGAGAGAGAGAGAGTTTCACGTTTTACGGTCACGACTGGAAACGTCAAATTATGCGTATTAGCAGCGTTATCGGGAGTTGAAGGGGTTAGCCGTAACGTATAGGAACGTGTATGGTGTTTCAAGGAGATTTAAGTCGAGTTGATTTTTTATTCGGAGATGAAAGCAAGAATGTTTATAGGTATGGATCTAAAATTTTACTATAGTCCGCAATAAAACTTCATGCGGATAGTATAGAGTTTATGTTCGATGGAGGCCACTCGAGATATGCTTATTACAGAATACGAAACTATCGCTATACACTAAAATAGCTCATCGATAACTTTATACTCAAGAATAAACAATTCTACGTATTATTCGATATTTCTTCATCTACTGCACTACGAGTTTTCTTGCTTATTATCATTCACTCGCACTAAACTCCCGGTGCATTCATTTCACGTCGTTAATGAATTTTTCCGTCCAAAGTTCATATCTCTCATTTTCTTTCCGCCACGCCAAAATTAGTCCGCCGGCGAAGCCGTTAAAGCCTTTACGATCGCCTCGTTATAAAGATTAACACCCGCGGCGTGCAATATGTATATAATACACGTGGCAAGGCCTCGCGCTTGCGTTTTATATATAACAATATAGTAATAAAAGACTCGCACAAGCGTATTAATCATTATTAAAAAGTTGCCTCGTTTCTTTGCGCTCAAAATGAAAGAGGTTCGGCGTCATTCTAGGGTTGTTTATGATGGTATGATTATTGTTTTTGTGGTATAATAGATAGATGGATTGGTAAGTATGTGTTTGGATGTTGTGTGTTTAGAATATGTTTTAATAGAGAGAGGGAGAATAATGATGTTAGTTGTTATATATGGCTATAAGTAGAAAAGTTCTGGCTCCAGTCAGACGCGAATGCATAAGGGATGTGAAAGCGATGTTAATATGGGGGGACTAAGCAAAAATGTTGTATATAAAATTTAGATACATTAGTATCATAAGTGATTGAAAATTTGAAAAATCATTTTTATTTGTCAAATAATTTTGATCACTAAAAAGTGAAAATCCAGTAACTTTTTTATTACCTATATTTAGTACCCATACTTGTACTGGTGTAGACATACCGATGACAATTTGTAAGACATGTATTCAACGTAAGAATATATATGAGAATACTACCAATAATTTTCTACGGAAAATCGAAAATCATAATGTAAATTCAATGTAAATATTTGCAAGAATCCTCTAGATTTCTCATCAATTTAAAATATGTTTTCCAATGAAATATATAAAAACTCTTTACCATGCATAATCCCAACAAAAATTTATCTTTTTATATAAATTGTTGTTTTAAAATAAAAAAAATTAACGCGACCTCAATAAGTTGTTTGAATTTAAAATAAATAATATAATAAATAATTTATTCACATTCCAAATGTTGTAAAAGCATCTTTATTAAAATTTTATTGATTCAGTTTATGAAATCGTTAATGCAGTTTTATGTACAAAGTTGACTCCAATTGAATTCATTGAAGAAAACTAAAAAAAAAAAAATTAATAAAATATAAGGTATAAACCTATCCCATATTTTCTATCTTACCAACTCTCTAAAGTTGAATTAGTGAAAAATCCACTAAAGATTAGTTAAAATTGCTCCACCGAAACATTAGTAAATATTTACTAATGAAATAGTGAATATTCAGTAATTCTTAGTGGAATTATATGAAATTATTCACTATTCAAAATAGTGAAACTTCTCTATTTTAATTGGTGAGTATTTCCATATATTTCCACTAAGAATTAGTAAATATTCCTTATTTCATTAGTAAATATTCACTAATGTTTCGGTGGATCAATTTTAACTAATCTTTAGTGGATTTTTCACTAATTCAGCTTTACAGAGAACGAATTCTGTTCATAAAAAGCCTTCCAAACATCATCTCTCAACTAATTACACTATACCCAACGCAATATATACCATCATCACACCTGATAGACACATACAGACACACACACACACATCGTAACCCGGCACCTTGAGCATTGATCCCCATCTTACGCACTCCTATAGAGAATCGGATTTGCATATATTCCATTCTAATTCACGTTGTACCCGGTAAAAAAAGTTTAGCTAAAAAAAATAGCTGTAAGTAATAGGTGAAAAATATAACTGTAATGCATGGATTT